>JAPDSC010154213.1:123245-145352 GCA_026290005.1 Latrodectus geometricus
TTATAGAAAATTAACGATAAATGAATATTTTTATTTATGGATTAGTTGATTTTCAATTTTTTTTTATCCACTGAATTACTTTCATTATTAGATACAGAAAAATTTCTAGTATAACTCTTTGTTAAATATGAATTAGTGTGTACTTAAATACAATTATGAAAAGTCATACTACAATGTGTGTGTTACTTTCTTAATTCAAAATCTAATGTTTTAATAAACGATATTGTCAAATTATTAGTCTAATGCTATTGCTAAATTCACATCTTCCTGCTATATTAGATAGGGTGTTTTCATTAGGATATAAAATATTTTGCTAGATTAATTATAAAGGAAATATAAAATAAAAATCTTGTTTATTTTATTGAAGGAGTATAAATAACTGATATCATTATTATATAACATATTTTATATTTTGTAATATATATGCCTATAATTTAATTTCCTTAAGTTTCTTACTAATAAAGTCCCATTGCTCAGTAATAAGGAAAAAAATATTTAAAATTGCAAAATTCGAAAAAATATAAAATATGTTCTTTTGCGAAATTTTTATAAATAATTTTTGTAGCCAATTAACAAGAATGATTTGAATTCACATTTATCAAAATTCAAAATTGCTTAGCGGTGAAATTTTATTTTAGCAAGAAAATTGGTAGAATATAAATAAGCATTGTTAATTGTTTCTGTAAATGCAAATACAATTATTTTTAAAAAGTTTTTTTTATCATAATTTAGATTTTGTTATGGATAATGGAAAAAGAAAGATACGTCGTGATGCAGAGCAATTAATGAAAAAGTTACGTAAAGAGACACTCCTAAATGAAAAATGTGTAGAAGTAGCTCAGTATATTAATTCCAGCTCTCAAAAAATTTTAATACCCGATGAAAAATGTAAATTTGATATGACAGTTCATGATCAAAGTAAATTGCTCAAATTGCCAGGCCAATTAAATAGTTTAAATTCAAATAAAATGACAAAACAGTCATATAATCCACAATCAAATATTAACGAGGCTGTAGTTTGTCAAACTCAAGTTTTTACAGACCTCAGTTACACTGAAAAAGAATCTCATGATACTTCTACCTTTCCTAGTTCAGACAGCGATGATAATCAAAATGGAATTTTCAACTCTGAAAACGAGGATATTGAAACCTTCCTTCGTACTTGGGTGAATAATTGCCCAACTGTACCTCACAGTAATATAAATAAATTATTGAAAGGACTGCGATTTTGGTTTCCAAATTTACCATGTGATACTAGAACACTTTTAAAAACACCTAGACTAGTAAATATTCAAAAGATGGGTGAAAATGGGACTGCATTATCAGTTTACTACATTAAGAACTGGAAATTCATTTTTGGTATAGTTGTTTTAATATATAAAATTAAATATAATTGTGTGTGTGAAATAATTATGCAAAAATAAATATTATAAATCAAAATAAAAAAGATTCCAATTATGAGTTTTATAGAGGTAACTAACTGTTTGTGTCATTTTACTTCCCCTCTTTTTTCTTAATATTATTTTCTGTAATTTTTATTAAACATAAAAGTTTTATTTCTGTAATGCAGTTACATATGAAATAATTTTATTACATTTTATTCTTCTCTTAAAATACTTCAATCTGTTGAATTGTAAGAACTGCTGCTTGTACATGTTATAATGGAAGGAAATATAGTCAAAATTTAAGCAAATAGTGAGAAATTCAAATATTAAAACATTTCTTTCATGTTAAAAGAAAATATAATGAAAAATATTTATGACTGAAATTTAAAGCAGTATACCGCCTTAAACATATTCATCAATATAATGTAAAAAGATAATTTTCAAACTTACATAAACATGAAATTCTCAATTTATTTCATTGTGAAAATTGTATTGTTTTTAAAAATCCTATCAATAAATATGGATCAAACAAAAAATAATAATTTACTGTAAGAATTATCTTTATTAAAGTTCCTTCTTTTCTGTAATTAAAATTTTTCTATTTTTTTTTAAATAATTCAGAAGTTATTTATTAAAGATTACAAAAAGTAATTTGAATTTATCACTTTTGTTAGTTGAATTGTGTTTTTATTTTCAGTAAGTGTTCGACAACAAAGAGAATATTCAAACATTTCCCAGCACAAAATAGAAGAGTACGTGAAAAATTGGCTGCGAAATGCTTCAGATCGGGAAGGAGGAAGGAATAAAAGAAGAAAACTTATAAATTGAAAGCTGTAAATAAATAACAAGAATTCATTCATAAGAGAAAATAAAAAATATTTTACACTGGATCCCGTCTTATTATAAACCACTTTTAATAAAAAAATTTTATGTGACATATATGCTATTTAATCTAAAATAAATTCAGTAATAAATCATTAAAACAAATGTCTTAAAATAATTAAGTTAGAATTTTATGCATATTTACATGCTCAAAATTTAACAATCAATTGAAAATTGCTTATAGAAATATTAAAAAAAAGAAGTAACTATTTAAAAAAATAATCTCAAGAAATCAAAATAAAATAATTATAAATAATGTATAATTTCAAAAATAATATGAACAAAGTAAAAAATGATTTTAAATAACATTTCTATAAATAAATTCATGAGAAAACAATATTTTAAAAATAAATCTCATAAAATATGAAAATCCATTTCAGATTAATAAAATTATTAAAATCTAATAAAAACGAGCTGTAATATTTGGGGGTTATTAATTTATTTCAAGTTTAATAATAAACTGTTATATGTGGGGATATTATCTGCTCATTATGGTGAGAGTTGGACATTCATTTTTTAAATTGTTTTAGTTTATATATAATTTTTTTATGAAATAAATGTGCATTTAATGTCACTTGCTAATTAAGGAGGAAAACTGCTTTTCTAACCAAAACAGATTCAGTTTTAATTTAATGGGATATTATCTTCACAACATATAAACTATAAGCAGATAAAAATGAATAAATATTTCATTTTTATTTGTAGAAACAAAGTATAAGTTATAACTGACTCCACGTCGGTAAAAGCGGCCACTGATGGCCAAACGTCACAGGGCCGATGAATAACCGTGTACGGAAATTACATGGGCCACACGCGGCCAATACGGCATTGCTGGCCAACCAGCGTTGGGCCAGCAGAGGACCGTACTGCCGGCCCACCATCAATGACGACGACCACTTTATTGACGGAGCCGGCGAGGCCAAATAGTGGTGTGCCGTTGCTGGCCAAGACGGCTCGCAGCAGCGGCCCGATGAATACCCGGCATTTTTGTGTTTGCTGGGTAAGAAGTCTGTGGTTAATGCTCCTCAACAGAAATTCCCATGGATCTGGTAACCATATGTCACAGAAAAAGACGGACAGGAAATTAGCCAAATAAATCACATGGTCCTTTACCAAAATGTTTACTCTAGCATTTCTGAACTCTCTCTGCGTAAATTTTCTTATACAAATAGTAGATTTAGGGGAAAAGGGATATTGCGTTTGTAAACCGTAGAGTGATAAACATTCTATCGAATGTTTACTTGTAGTAAAATTAGTCATGGTAAATAAAGAGACTAGGGGAGTTCCAGGGGACGGACTTTAGCTTGATGAATCACTTGTTTCAGTGAAGATAAATAGAGATTTCCGAAAAGTATTTATTTTGGAGCGAAAGCTACCCCTTTAAAAACACTTTCGGCTTTAGAAAAATTTACTTGATCAGTATAGACAATTAATTACTCCACTAAATAGATTAACGAAATTTAGTGTAATTGTAATTTTATTTAAAGAAGATTACACGATGTGATAAATATCCATTTACGAATAAAATGTTATAACATTTTATTTGGAATTTTCATTTTCAAATAAATGTTGTATTAATTTTTATTTTTTGGATATTAATGAATTAATTAATATTTAAATTAATGGATCAATTTAAGAAATGTAGATTGAGTATATGAATATTATAACAGAAAAAAAACGCATCTAATGCTTTCGTATTCATTTTCAGATTTATGTATAGTTTTTTTAATATTTTATGTCATTCGCTACTATCACGGTCGATATTTTTAATGATTCGAAATCCACTTAAAGCTCTTGGCTTACATTTGAATTACATTTGAGGAGAAAATTATATTGTAGCCAGCCAAATTTTTACTATTGGATTTTCCGAATTCTATATAATGAAATTCAAATGCTGTCTATTACTCCATGAAGCCCAATATGGTTAAGAAATGCTTTCAAATCCAAAGGAAAGCGCTAAAATCCATATTTTTTTGATTTTTTATATATACAATATAATGGTATTTTACTATGATGATATTTTATTATTGTCAATATTTTTTATAAAAATATATTAAATTTATTTTAAAAATTTCTATGATGCTTTTTTTTAATTTTATTTTACTAACTTACTTTGTTAATAGAATTTTTACCTTCGGTCGTGATTGATGAATTTCAAGGATCCTGCATAATATAAAAATATGTTTTTATAATATATATGAAAATAATATGTTAAAGTATATGGCTGAATTTTTCGCTGATATAAATTTCCCTTATCTAAAAAAAAACTAAAAAATATGATATTTTTGCTATTAATAACAATATGTTCCTTTAAATATAATTTCAGAATCAAACAGAAAGAAAAAATTGTTAAA
Organism: Latrodectus geometricus; assembly: GCA_026290005.1. Classification (NCBI taxonomy): domain Eukaryota; kingdom Metazoa; phylum Arthropoda; class Arachnida; order Araneae; family Theridiidae; genus Latrodectus; species Latrodectus geometricus. Next base: position 127,867 of record JAPDSC010154213.1, read on the forward strand.
TTTATTTTAGTGCTGCCATCTTTTGTTAGTAGTTAGAAACTAAAAATAATGTGCTTATATCAATTATTCAATGTAATATCAATTTTTCTTAAGGTAAGTATGGTGCATAAAATATGTTTTAAAATAAAATATTTACTCGAATTTCAAATACTGTTATATTTAAATAATATTTGCATATCAAAATTTTGATCATTTAATGTTTCGGTTAAACTAATGTATAAAATTCAACAGCTTTCTACTCTTTTACTTTGCCATTTTATTGATAATTTTCATTAAATACAAGTTTTCATAAGTCTCAAATATTTGAAATATATGTCTATTATATATAAGTGTCATAGGAGTAGTTCTTTTCATTTGGTTTGTCAATGCATCATAACTTTTTTAATATGCATTATAAATATCAAGTTTAAAGATGGAGACAAAGTCATGAGAACAAGTCAGAGATTTGATTATTCATAATTACTATTTAAATACTGAATATTTCTTAATTAAGTATTTCATTAAGAAATATTCAGTATTTAGAACTAAAATTGTTGTTACCATTTTTAAAAATATACCTTTTTCAGAATAAAATTTACACCGTCTTAAATGTTAGACAGAACTTTTCTTAGCAAGTAATTCACGTAAAAACACACAGCACATTTAAAAGTAATTATTTCAAATAGGAATATTAAATATAAATACAACAGTTGAGCAATCTATGCAATTATGAATAAAGTAATTTCTTAATAAACAGAAATAAATAAATTATATGTTATAATTAGCTACTTTTTAAATTTTAAATTTACAATTTTTCGATTTTAATCAGCAGAGTAATATAAAATGCTTAGAAAACAGTTATGTTTTGAAGAATAAAAGGTATTTCAAATAAAAATATTTTAAAATTCTTAAATTCCCATAAAATATTCAAGCATGCTATTTTTGAGGTTTAGATATATGCTACATCCTACTATATAATATTCATGGTAGAAACATAACTACCAAACAAGAAATGAGAATTTCTAGCCATTCGAATCAATTCACATGCAACATTTAATGTTATATTGTATTTAAAAATATTTCAGAGAAATAGATTTTATTTTATGTCAGAAAATAAATTTCCTTTCTCTAACAGAAAATAATAGTTTAATGTATTTATATTTTTACAGTAATCAATGAATAAGTTCACAAGCTATTTAAATAAGGTAGCAAATTAATGAACTTTTGTAAGAACATTCGGGAATATATTTAAATGCAATATTTTGCCTTATTAAAGAAATTATAAAGTCTCATCAATGCAATTCAATATTGTGGTAACTTCTTGATTGTTATATAAATTAGAATGTTAATTATGCTTTACATAAACTTATGAATTCCTACGAATTTTTCGTGGCAACATGGGTATGATCCAGAAATAAAGAGAATTCGTTTAGACTTTATTCACAGCTCTTTCAATTATAATTAATACAATTTGGAGCTTTTTACACAGGATAAACCAGGTTATATAGGTTATAGTAAATACAATTTTTATCATACAGAGGAGAAACAAGATTGCGAATTTCCAGAAATAATGAATGGAATTGTTGGCATGAGCTTAAGTTATTTTCGTTGTCTGATAGATGGCAGCACCATCTATCAAACAACTTTAATTATAAAAATATACTGGATTTTTCTCTATCTAGATAAAAAAAATTGATATGAATTCTTCAAAAAGTGCGTGCGGGGTGTACCGGCTAAGCAAACGTGACTCATAAATAAGATAAAATTGATAATTTTCTATAATGCAGTACATATTTGTAGTATAAAGACGTGGCAATATTCTTAGTTATTTGGAAAAGTGCATCCGCCTACGTTCGAGACTACTTTCTCTTAAAAGTTAATTTTAATTTTCTTTTATCTTGTTTCTTTTTTTTTTTTTTTTTTTATCATTTTTATAAAATTAGCCAAATTTTAATTATATATAGCATATTTTTTTACGTGAAATCGGTTGTTTTCTGGAAAATTTTAGTTAAATTATAACAAAACGGATGCTGACCCTCTACAGAATAATGTATAATGTAATAATGTATAAATATTAATTTAATTTGAGCAAAAGGTTTATGTTACAGTGTTGTTTGAAATGAAGCAAAACCCAAGAAAAATATTCAGCAATAAAGAAAATATGGTTAAAAATATACAAAAATATGAATATTTACGTAATTTTAAAAAACATTCACTTTAGAAACAGCTGTAAATGAAAAAGTTCTTTATATGTATTCAAAATATTTCTTGTTTTCATAGATAATAACACTTAAAACATGTAGACCAAGTTTCATACAAAATTATCTTCCTTATTACTTGAAATATCGTGTTAACGGTTTGATCATTTAGAGAAAATCTCTTTTTCTCGCCTTTAAAGTGATAGTTTCCCTTGTGATAGCGACGATGATGCCAATTTTTTACGAATGTATAAGCCAAATAACGGCCTCATACTTATGGCTATTTATCAGCACATTTCATGAAAAGATATAAATTGAAACAAAAGTTAAAAAAACAAAATACCTCTTTTCTTTATTTTCTAATTTGAAAATGCTCTTCAGATTTGGTTTTTCAAGAAAAAAGACTGCTTATTTTAAAATTCTTGTAACTTAATTTACATATGACATACAATAAAACAAAAATTTGTTTTGGAAACTGAAAAGTTTTGAGTACAACAGCGGATACTATAAGCAAATCATTGTAAAATCTTGTAATGCGAAAAATGCATATCGAATCCCAAAATTCAGAGAGAATGAGAATTTTATTCAAAGAAATAAATATCCTCATAATCATGATACTAAAACACTTCAAGATAATTATGTTAACATTTGAACTATACTTTACGTACAATTTTTGTTAAAGTTAATATAACTAACTTCAGAGACTTAGGACCACTGCATTTGAACTCTTGCATTTGAATAAGCTAGTTTATTTATTTTACGTTATTGAGTAAGTGAGCTTTATCTTACATATTAACTAAATGAGAATAAACAGTCAATATTTTCTTCTAATTATAATGAAATTTTAAAATTTCAAGTTTGGTTGTTGTAATAATTTCCGACTTCCACTTTCTAAACACAGGTAACTAATTCTTCCTTTTCAATTAAGTGTAGTGAAAATGTAGATATATGAACTGTTATTCTTTACAATTACACAATATTTACGCAGTAATATTGTTGTTCCATGCACAGCAAGTTACTTGTTGAAAGACGATATATGTCTTCCTACAAGAAACTTGCCATGCATGTGATGATGAGTTTGATACTAGACTCAGTTGAGTCAAGCATAAAATCCGCAATCGTCCGGATGTGTAGTGCAGCTTGTCCTTTTTGGACCTTGCGCCAGCAAACCCAACCAACCGTCTGGATGTGTAGAAGCAACATTTTTCACTGCTGATTAATTTAAGTTTATGTAAAGTCTTTGGGTCAACTTATGTATCAGAAAGTATATCAACTACTTACTAGTCAAATATAATTATTAAATTACTTTACGGGTTTTAAGAATATGTTTAAAAAAATTATAATTTATTTCATTTTAAAAGTGTTTTATTAATCGATAATAGTTTATGTGACATCATTGCTATCCATTATTTCTATTCCTGCATAATTTAATAGGGAAATAATGATGGATGTAAATAAAGACTTAAAGAGTTTGGAATCTATCAAATCTTATGAACAAGTTGACTGACTAATTTTGTGCAAAATGTGATCAGAACAAAAGAGAAGATCTTTGAATTGTTTTATTTAAATCGCATGTTATTAATATACATTTTTTACTCCAATTCTAATGAAATAATACACATCATTCATAAACAATGAATTGATATTAACTTTCTTATTAAATTAATATTGATATTACACTTTAAACTGTTGATCCAAGTTTAATTAGCTCTCATATGCGAAAAATTACAGTTGAGTGATTAACTAACCAAACCTATCACGAATGGTATGATTTTTGCATATTTATCTTCTAAATACTTGAATATGTGTGATTACTCAAGTGTTAAAAGAAAATGCGGATTCTTAACGTTGTTTCTTATTTCTAATACAAATATATTTCTTATAAATGAAAAATTTAATTTTGAATACAAATGAAAGAACTTCAAATTTAAATATAGAATGAAATACGATTCAAATAATCGTATTCAAATTTGCAAAATCCAATTTAAAGAATATCATTCGAATTACAATGAGATACAAAATATACCCTAAAAAGTATATTCGAATAAGTGTCAAATAATTATATTTGAATGCATGAAACAGAATTTAAGGAATCGTATTTTATTTTATTTTAAATTAAATGAATATAATTTAAATATGGCTCCAAGAATTATATTCAAATTTAAATTACTTTTTTAGATATTTAATGCAATAAATTATATTAAAAATAGGTAAGAAATACAATTTAAATTATCGTATTCGAATGGAAGATTACGATACAAATTACAATTCTAATACGATTCCAAAGATCTTATTAGAGTTTTAATACGTTATGATTAAACGAAATTCCAAATTTAATTCAGAGTTTCATATGCTGGATTATTTTAGTAAAATAAATGAGAATAGGAAATTTTACTGTACCGGGAATTTTAAAATAATTACGTAAGATTAATATATATAAATAATAGTATTTGTTATCTTACTAGGAAATAAAAAATAGAACCAAAACCTTAATTGTAATTTCAGTTTACAAAATGTTGTTTACGGAAAAGAAACTTTTTGATATATTTATTAAAAAAAATGCTTATTTAATGACATTTAAGTAAGAATCATTCGTTAATCCTAATGATTGTATGATTTCATTTTCTATTCATTAGTAACTTTTTATCACATTTCTTTTTCCTAATTTTTATGGATATCTCCTTTTTGACGTCACACATCGTGTAGCGTTTTCCGGCTGATAGTTCAAAATACACTTTGACAAGTAACTGACGATGTCGAAGAGGAAATGTCAAAGAAGTTCCTCCTAGTGAGACGAATGTTAGTAAATTAATTATTCATGAGAAAAATGGAAGACAATATTATTAGTTAACAATATCGATATTATTTTCCTTAACTTTGAAGGCAACCGTACATTAATATGATTAACTGCATTCCGAATTAAAAGGAAATTGTATGGTAAAGTATTTTACTATTAGTTATGCTAATTCTGCTTAATATTACTTCGAAAGAGTTAGAGATAATTGTAAAAAGAATTAGAGAGATAAATGTAACTATTATTTTAAGTTTCTTATTTACTTCCCATTTAAATAATCAGTGGAAAATAGTTTCCAAAGAAATTTCCGCAAGACATAAGTTAACTTAGGGCTTATGGAAGCTTGATGGAGAAAGGGGAAACTCTCGTATCCAATGGGTAACAGGTTCGATACTTGAACCGTTGTGCTAATTTAGCAATCGTTGTACAATCAAAGACTCGTTCTGAAAGTCAATGCAATGCATAATAATTCCATAGAGTCCAATGTTCCTTTGTTGTTAGAGTTTGTCTTGGGGAAAAAAGATGCCAGCTCATACATAAATTGCGACACATGAATATGGATCCAAATGACGAGAACGTTTAGTTGGCGAGATAAGGACTCAAGTCGCTAAGTGGTAAGCCCGCGCACTTCAGAGAGTCTTCAAGTCTCGGGTTTCTGTTTGTTGCTCTTCAGTTTTCGACGTGCACATTTGTCGGGATAAGAATTAGATGTTTTCAGGGTTTCGCGTCTCTTGTGAAACAAGAATACGATTCTTTATCTAGGTAGAAAACTTTTCGAAAGTCACTTAAGGGGTAGATATTAAAATGCATTACAAGAGCTTTAGGGTATAAGACTATCGAATACGAAGCGTCAAATATTGATGAAACGAATAGATATTGAGTGTCTTGGAGGCCAGAGAATTTCCATTTTACAACATTCGATAAGATTACGAATCCTATCTGAAGATCATTTCTGATGAAACACGTATTACATTAAAAATTTGTCCATTGTCCTCTCTACTAGTGAGACATCTGGACTAGAATCCCAACTTGATATCAACCTACTGCTTTGCCCCAAGTCAAAAATAACAGGGGGTTAACAGTGCATAGTGGCATCCGATGACAGAAATAAACAACTGGAAACATTATAAAAGCTTAACCTAACTTAAGAGTAACATAACCTGACATAACTTAACCTATAGTCGAGTTACACAATATTATGATCCCCAACTAATATCGTAGTTCATAAATGTTGAGGAGCCTTTTTCGCAATAGTTATTACAACCGATTACCCAATAGGTTGTGTAGAATTGTCGAATTAAGTCTCTTAGATACAAGTATTTCAGTTAATTACAAGTATTAGACATGTTGGCAATTTACTTATAACAGGTCAACCGTTCGTAAAGTTGCCATCTTTTATATCCATAACAAGTGGTGCAACGTTATTTTTAGAGCATATTTATTTCATGGATTCTATGATTCTAATCACAGTTACATTTAACAGCATTTAGTTGTTCAGCTAAAATGCAGAAGAGTAACATCCATCTCCCATTGTTCAGTAGGATCGAATTTGGGACCAACCTGAAGGAAGATTTTTGGAATGGAATATCCCACGATGATCCAAGTAAATACTTAATATCACACTAATATTTATTTGAATTTCAGAAGTAGTAAAATTCTAGTTTTTTACATTTAATAAAAAGCCGGCCAATGGCTGAGTGGTTAACTCTCCTGGGCTGTTGGTCCCGGGTTCAAATTCCGGTTTAGGCATGGATGTTTCCTTTCTCTCGCTCTATGTGTATCTTTATCCTTTTTTCTTCTGAGAGAATGGATGAATGTGGCCTACCCTATTAACGGGTTTGTCGTGGTGTGACGTCGGCAATGCTACTCGTACCTCCGTAACTTGATTCAATCGTACCTCCGTAACTTGATTCACTCGTACCTCCGTAACTTGATTCACTTCGGGTAATGCCAAAATGAGTATCACTTTCTGATCTTGTTGTGAGGGATGGGTCCAGCCATCCAGTGCCTCTCCAATGAAAACACATTTAATAAAGATTAAAATGAAAAAAAATTCAATATACATGGATTTTTAAAATAATTTAGGTTCATATTTTTTTCTCCTACTTAGAAGTCCAACAATTTAGATGAAAGATGCATAAATATATAATAGGAATGTTCGCATTCAAGTTTTAATTAAATTTTATCACACAAATAGTCAATGCATTTTTTATGTGCCCTTCTGGTACGTGAATGACAAGCTCTTTAGCTTTCAAGTCAGCAGCTTGAAGGTTCAACTTGAATATCCTCCCCGGACGTTTTAAAAGAATCGAAATTCGCGCGAATGAAACCTAAATTAGCCTTCAAGGAGCAAACAAAAAATATATAGTTATAATGAATGAACAGCTTATAATGAATTACTTGTGACATATAATTTTCGGAGTTCTACTGCAGATGTCTCCACAAATGTATAAAAAATTTTTTCGTTTGTGAACATTGTCATTAAATTCCCTACGAGATACAATTTAACGAATAAAAAATTATTAAAACAAAATCAAATAATGCAAGCATAAAATGCAACGCACTTTTGTGTTCTTAAAAAGGGAAAATTAGATGTTAAAATTGGAAAAATAGGTCATAAAAGCGAATAAATTTTCCAAGAGTGAAAAATAAATTTAATGGTTATTTCAGAAAAACCCATTATATTTTTAAAAAGGAGAAAAAAATTCAAGAACATTTCATATGCGATTATATCGTCAAAATGTAATTGCTATTTCTCTATTTGAAAAGCTGAATATAACTAGTTACAAAATTTATATCTTAATGTAGAAAACAATTTTAAGTGCATTCAAAAAAGATTAATTGATACCCTTATAAAAAAGTACGGATGTGTCTCGAGGCTATTGACCTGTCTCACCTTTTGATTTAAACAAGCTGTCAAATGGTAGTTCTGAATTAAACGGTTATCTTTCTTGATGAGAAATGTATTCGAACAATTGTCGCATTTAGCAATCCAATTTTTCTAAGTCACTTTTATTTTTTAAAGTATTTTGTACGTAAATAAATACAAGCAGCATTTAAATTTAATTTTATGAACAGGTTTAATGAATTACTGACCTCTTACAATAGCATAATTAATCGATCTTAGTGACCAATGGTATAATTTTAGATCATAATTTTAAATCAATGGTAATTTTAGACTTTTTATAAAAAATAGATTTGAAATCCAACTTAGAAATTACACAAAATGAACTTTTATGGAAAGAATAAATGACATTATATTCACTACATTTACATCGATAATTCTTGTACTATATATTAGAGATTGCATCATCATGATTTAGTGATAAGACTGATCAGAAATTAAGGTTTTGGGAGAGCTGCCACTGTTGAATGAAAGGGGGGGGGGCAATAAATTATAATTTCTGCATGTCTGTCTCGGAGTCAGTGCTTGGGAATTTTACCGGTTTTACTTTTTTTTGCAACATGTGAATATAGCCTACTATTTACGAAAATTCTTCCTAGAAAATAATATGCAACTATGTAAAAATGATTTATACTATTATTGTTAAAATGTCTTTGACTGCTAGCTGTCCGATATCAAAATGTACATTATATACTTATATAGTCAGCTATATATAGCCTAAAATTATACGTAATAATAACTGTACAATAGTTTCATAAGAAATTGAATTCATTGGCACGAATGTCACAATAAAATTATGACGATATAGAAAGTCATCTTAGACGTGCTCGTGCACATCTGCTACTTCACTCTTTCAAAAGTCCTTCACTGAGCTAGTGGCTGAATGGTAGATATATTTTTAAAAAGTTCTAACAAGTTTGTTTTAAACTGAAAAGCTATGCATTTCAGAAAAGATTTGAAATTAAGTGCTTAGATTTTTTATACATAACATTTGTGTTATTGTTTCGTATTTTATAACATAACAAATGAGAAATTTTCTTTTCCTTAGGAAAAGCTTTATTACTTTTTTGTATTCTTTATTTTCTGTTTTTAAATTAGCGGTGATTGTTGAAATGATAAAATAAATCAATAATTAAGAGAATAAATAAATATATATAGAGAGAGAACAATGTTAATGAAATATGCAAAGGAATCATTTACGTTTTATAGTTATATTCATTCTGTGATTAGCCGAGCTGGAAGTTAAATGGTTAGCGCTCTGGCTTTCGGTTCCTTCGTTCATGGGTTCGAATCTCATCTTGGGCTTGGAGTTCGTAGTAGATCGGAATCAACTTCAAGCCATAGCAGGTCCATAATTAGCCCTCGAGAGAAAAAAATCAGCAACTAACAAACCAATCTTCCTGGGTGTAATTTACGAGAACTAACATTAATTTATGATAAACTTGTGTAACTAAAGAAACATCATAATAATACAAAATTTTATTTTTAAAGGAAGTAAGTTATTAACATAATTATGTTTTAAAAGAAGCTAAGAAAGTAAAATTTTTTTTGTGTGAATATGTGATACTTAGATTTACTTAAAAAAAAAATAATAATTTAAGATATACCAATTTTTACATAATGTTTTTATACTATCACAAAGTTTTCAAAATAATGAAAATATCTGAATAAAAATTATTCACGATTATGGCAAAAATTCCTTTGACATGTAATACAGCTAGGTTTCACCTGGGAATCGAAAACTCCGCGTGCTGAATAATGCTTAAAGGATTCTTTATGGAAATAATGTGAAAGTTCTTTGAGAAATACTGGTGGAAGATCTAAATTTCCCATAGATTAAAGCTTTAAAATAAACCTAGTTCTCTATAATACAATTTTTAGAGGGGATTGTACAGCATATGTAAACACAAAATTGATCTTTGTGTTTATGAAACCATGATTAGATAAGTCCCATTGCATGGATAGAAGCTTTCTAAAAAATATCTTTCTCTTTCAGGAAACACAGTCTGCATCATAGGATGAACCTCGTCATCTAAAACTTCTTTTTACTTCTCACTAATGATCCTTCCTTCAGGGTTGTGGCTGGGCCAGCAGAAAACTACAACAAGGGAACCCATGTGATGATAGATCTTTCTCTCTGACTGACATTTGATCAGAGATATCCATGGCAGTACATGGGGTAGATGTTAAAAAACTTTACCACAAGTTGCCATTATTATACTATCCACTTCATGATGTCAAACTAATATGTATTTTAGAATACTAAAAAAAAATTAAATATTTAGGTATATATTCTATATGAAAATTAAAATATATAACATATTTTCATTCTATTTTCTTGATAGAAACACGGGATTGTTTCTTGATAAAAACGCTGCAAAATTATTATAAATCTTTACTACGTCACATAGTGATAAACTGAGTTCAATGTTACAATTTAATCTGCATTGTATGCTGTTATATTTATCTCTTGTTTTCTCAAAGCATTTAAGACTCGAGCAAAATGAAGCTGATAATCTCTTCTGGATCATAGGATTCTAATTTTATCCTTTTAAAAATCTAAAGCAATGTTTCTTAAAAAATAAGACTGTCACGGATTAAACTTTTCCTTTTAATTTCAACTTTTAATATCGTTTTAATATCAAAAAGATCTTTTTAATTCATAGACAAAAATAAAAGGAAATGTAAAAATGGCTCGCAGATGATATTCACAAAAAATTGAAGAGGAAATCAAAACAATTTTAGTTTTGTGATTAAAAATTTATCACTATAATCGGCCAACTCATTAGGAAAAGTTCCCGAATCGAGTTGGATGATGAACGACAAATTCTGGTGCAAATTGATAGAATCACGTGACATGGGGAATGAGAGCGTTGAATTCTCATCCGCCGTGAACACTCAAGAACTCGATTTTCTCCGATTCCAAATTTGATTCTCGCAGCTTGTGTTTGGTAGCTTAAAAAAAACCTTGTACTTCCTTGGAGAATAGTATTGTATTGTATAACGAAGGAAAATTTATTTAAGAAACTACGCTTAGGCACTATTGTAATTTCTGGCGTATTATTTAAAAATTTAAGGACGCATGAAAATTTGTGTTTTTTTATTAATATGATAGACTAATTTGATTTTTATAAATATTTTATAACAGTTTTCATACAATTTTTAATTATTATCTTATATTAATTTTCTTGAAACAGAAATTAAGTTAAAGCTTTAAGTCGTAATTTGAAGAAAAGTGGCATCGTGTACTGAATGCTCAAAATCTTTCGTCATTTTAATTTGATATCAATATGTAATTTCACCCAAATAATAAATAATTTAAACTAGAGAATTCGAGATTATATATTTGTTTGCGGGGAAACAGAATGGTTTATATTTTCGCCTTTTTTAAAGAAAAACTGTGAATATACTGCATTTTCTCTTTGTGTAATTCTATTTTAACACTCTGTTCCTTATAACTGAATGGACCAATTAAAAAATGGCAAAAATATTTTCAGGATAAAATGTGATTTTTCCAACGAGGATAAATCTGAATTAGTATGATCAATATTTAACGAAATATCAACTATATATAATATAAATATAACTGCAGTCATCGATCGAAAAAATAATCGATTCTTTTTTCCCTAACCTAATATATATACATATACAGGATCGTATCGGACCATTTCTTGAATTTATAATAGGAAATGAGTTTGAAACACTATTACTAAAGATGTGATTGTGAAAAATGTTGGTAATTTTTGTTGAAAATCATCAAAAATTCACTATAGATTTGGGAAAGATGACTTGAGCCTTCCACCATTCATATTGGAAAGTCCTGGTTTAAATCCTAGCCAGTTGAAAAAATCGAAAACTTTTATTGTGCTTCTATTTCAATATGTAAATTTTTCTGGATAAATCAAATTTTCTCTCTCACTGGAATGCTGGAACTCCGTGGGTTGGGGAAGTATCTACGTTATCTGTGACATCCAATGTCCACCCACTGGTGTAGCGTGGATGAGGAGAAAGCAATGTCAGCTCAGGGGTGGCCTTGTCATCTGATAGTGATTCAATATTACGAAGCACTTGGTGATGGAAGAGTAGTCCAAACTCGTTAACCTTATGGTACACTTAGGACTCACCTACACCGTTATTTATTTATGTCTAGATAAGTATTCTGGCATTGTATAGCGACAGCCTAGTAGCCAAAGCTGTCGCAAGACTTTCATTTTCTGAGAATTTTGAAAATTACAAGCAATTTTGAATTCTACGAAAGTGCAACTGTGATAGCAGCGACAGCGGCTAAAGCATTTTTTAGATTTTCTCCATTGCAATACGTAAATGCGATACATTTTCTACCAAATGTCCCACTAGAAGCCAGTACTTGGCAACAGATGTACAAATGCCCTTTGAAAATGTAGTTTAAAATGCATTTTAGTTGATGATGAGTAATTAAAGATTGGCAACTATTACTTCACAAGGAAGTCTTTGCTCTTGTGTTAGCGTTTCCTTTATTGTTATTGTGTAGAATTTTAGAAAGGGAAGTGGCTATCTCAGGTATAGAGCTGAGATTTGACACAGAATAATAAGAGCAAAATATTTTCATGTGGTTATAGTCTCCTGTAGCTAAAAGTAAGCAGTTGGAAACATAATGAAATAATAAAATATAGTACTATATAGTAGTTAAAAATATATAGAATAACAAAAAAAAAAAAAAAAAAAGGGTGGCCTGGTTGGGACAGATGCCTTTTTCGAAACCAAGTGGTGATAAGTTTTATAAATGATTTCTTCGAAGTTACGCTGTATTTGCTAATGGGGATTAGGACATGTAAAATAAGTCACGGTTGCACAACCTTCCATTGGAATGACATGGAAAGTAAGATGCAAGCTCAGGTGACGACCTCGTCCATTAACTATGGTTCAAAAATACAAAAAGATTTGCTGTATTTAGTGGTGTTTCAATTGCTAAAAATAGGTAGCCAGAAATATATTTAAATTATAAACTATACCAAAAATTCTCCAAAAATGAAATTAAAAATTAAATAGACAATACCATTGCTAAAAATAAAGGAAAATGTATAAATACCTGATAATTTATAAAGGAAACTAGACAAGTTTAAGCGCAAAAATTGTAAGACTTTTTTTGACGTTTTGTAATTCCTAGTTTAAGAAATTCAAACATCCATCCCATTCTTGAGACTCAAATGAATGACCAACTGTGAAACCCGATAATTTCCTGAATAACAATACCAACAAATGAACATGTAGAAAGCACAATTGTAACATCCATCTATCTTAGTTCAAAAATGGTTGGAATCGAGGCAAAGATAATACAACCACAAGGCAAAGACAATAAAAGAGAAAACTGGTTATGGTACAAATGTTCACAGGATTTTTTTTTTTAAATTTTGCATTAATGTTTTTTTTTTATTTTTATTTATTTATTTATTTTTTTTACTTTTAACTATCTGAAATATAGTTTTCGCTAAGTTTCTTTAATTGTTCAAGCTGGTTTCTAAAATCAAACTTTTTCAATTAGTGATTTTGAAAATTTTCGATAATTGGAAATTAGTATTAAATAAAGACAGTTTTATCGAATCAATCACTAATTTGCAAAAATGAAATTGTTTGAATTTTAACTGTTATTTGATGTTAGTCCTGTCCATTCATAGAAACAAGATTTTTTTGCCTTTACAGAACAGAAATCTGTTATTCTGAAAAATATTTTCGAATGTATGCTTGCTCCAGAAAAATTATTCTACAAAATCCCCCATATTAGAATTGGAATAAGACATTTTTTTTAAAATTTAATATGAAAATAACTTTCGATTTCTTGCTCTTTCCGGAACTTTTATTCAGCTGTAAATTACCTTTAAGCCTAATGAATAACAGGTATTTTTTTCGGTTTGGTAAGAACCATTTGTACTTAATAACAGCAAATTCACTTGTGTTATAGATTTAGAAATGACGTAAAAGTAGCCGTTAATATCATCACGGGTAACAAAAGGTCAGTGACGTCACGATATGAGTGGAAAGAGGCCCGGGTCAAAGTCCCACTTTCTTCGCCAACCACGGTGTGTTTTTCCCACACGGTACTTACTTTACCACTGGCATCTCATCTTTTTTTTACTTTACTATTTTCATTTTTAATGTCCGCTTTCAAACTCTGTTCTTGCATAAAGGAACTCATAAGGGATAAGTTTTAGAGGAAATAACATTCCAATCAAGTCACGGAACTGTTCCGATAAAATTCAGATCGTTAAGAGGTATGCAAAAATCGAAATTATTACGACCGCTTTTTGACATATCTAAAGAACTCAGAAAATCGAAATGGCGCAAGGAAAAAAAGATTTATTCCAGATTTTGAAAAATTTTAAGAGTATAAGATGATTTTTGAAATTGCTTTATTCTTTGTAAAATGAATTCCAGAAATTTTTGACATAATGCATTGGCGACTATTTCAAAATTACGCCAAAAGCACGATACAATAAAAGGAAATAACGATTCCACGTATGTATTTTCATACATGCTTTACTGTTTTTGTTTCCGTTATTTTTTTTTTACCGATTGAAGTCGTTAAACACATCCACAAATTTCATTTTTGAAAAATCCATTAAATTTACGAAGTTAACACACACTCTCTCTCCCTTTCTTGAGCTGTCACCCTCTCTATAAGAAGCTCAGGTGTACATCACCGGAAGATACATCAAAGTTGCAGAGATTTAGTCGTTATCTCTCAATTTAGTTGTCGAACTGGGTGCTGAATGATTAATCTTCAGTTCGCCAGTTCATTGGTTCGAGTCCTCCCTTGGCCGAAGTTTTTTGTAGTGAAAACCACAGAATCTGTATTTTAAACTGTAGGTACCGATTAAATACACCATTGTATACAAATCAGCGATTGTAGAACATGAAATCAAAACTATTCTTGATTTTGATCAAACCAAAATTTATTCTATTTCCATAAAGATAACCGTTTCTAATTTAAAAATTTATAATCCTAATTTAGAAAATGTTAATTTCTAATTTAGAAAGTATTAATTACCATTTTGATATGGGCTTTAAACAAATTAAAAAAGATTTATTTAATTAGATGGGAAATTCATAAAACTGTTTTATTATCGAGATTGGCGTTTTGGCACGTTATAAAATATTTCTATCTATGAAATAAAGTGTCTGCATTGATCTTAAATTATAATTGCATATATGTATAAATCCAACAATTAATTCGAATTGAGAAACACATATTTTGATTTCAAGAATTTATTCTCTACATCTGGAATCCGATTTCTTGAATGCTCTTAAGTTTCGTTTTTCCCATCTTTGTTTTTCACATAAAAATAGTAAGAATGAAAAACAAGACAACATTAATATAATTGGTACTAAAAATTTAGAATATTACTAAATTTTTTAATGGAATAAAAATCATAGAACTAACAATTTTGTTTTAAGCTTAATTGAAATAGTATCCACATAGATTAAGAGCAAAACATCATCTACACACTTGGTATTACAAGTTTAGGTAAAACTATATTTAAGGGTGCCCCCTTGGCGAACTTGGCGAATTTTGTTGGCACAGAACAATCAATTGTTCTGTTGCAATCAGAATAATATTGGGTTTTGCCCAGCTTTGGTGATCAATCGCGATCACAATTTGGAGAGAATCAAGGGGGCACCCTAAAGTATAAACTAACCGGAGTTTAGAGTCGATTTGAAAGTTATAAACTACCTCAAAAAAAAAGTGATTTAATTTTTTTTTGAAAAATACAATCTAAGTTTATAAATACTTACATAGTTTGGAGTCAGAGCAATCAAACTTTTTATACCAACCACTGTTTTTAAATTGTTTGTTACAAAATGAAACAATCAAGGCTGTTTCCTCCTATGAAATACTTAACTTAGCACATACTATAGTTCATTGTATATAGTCCTATTAAAGACATTATATTGTTATTTATCATGCCTTTATGACCATATATAATGGATAATCTAATAACTAAGTGTTGTTATACAATATATTTGGATATACATGGCATATCATCTTTTGAAAGAGCTTTTGGTAGTTAATGGAATTTGTTTGTAGTAAAAAGGTCACTTTTTGCAAACGACGGCTAACAAGACCGGGAAATAGAGTTTTAAAAGGATTCCTAACCACTAACAACACAACACCCGAAGAGAGATTCGAACCCACGAACTGTTAACTGAAGGCAAGAGCGCCAACCGTTTGGCTGCCAGCTTATCTAGATAGTGGGACATACATATATTCTAAACTTCAAAGCGCACAAATAATGTCAAGCCTTTACCCCAGACTCACCATTTCCATGTGGTAGGACATCTTTCTTCAGATCCAAGCCACTATTGAGCAACGCAAAATAGATATTGCAATTCTGCATGATATATCTGATGAATTGGATGCTTGGGAAACTTCCAGGTTTTCTCCCTTGAGACCTGTGAATATGGCCTACTATTTATAAAAAATTCTCCCAATAAGCAATTGCGCGGTGGATGTTAAAATGCCTTACCATAGCCTTAAACCGTTAAACAGTCCACATTACGATAAAAAAGAAAATAAGTAAAAAAAAAAAAAAAAACTCTTAAATCTCTTAAAAATCTTTAATAAAATCACGATAAAAGTTCGAAAAACTCAATAATACAATCATTGTCTTAAATTATTATTTTTTTAAAAAAAAATTTAACTAAATGCCAGGGAAAATTACATAAAAAATAGTATGTGAATTATGAATCACCATTTTTTAAATAAATATTTAATCGAATGTAAATTGCCTCTTAAATGTAAGCAATATTGCTGTTTTAATTCAGCACTGTTTAAAAATGTTTTGCTTATAGTTTTTATTTTTAACGTAATTAAATTTTTTTATGTACATGAATAGTCATTCGAATTTTCCTTTTTTTATGACAGATCTACAGGAAAAAAATCTATCTCAATTAGAAATAATTTTTTCCCTTGAAAAACAAGATGCTTGAATTATGGAAAAATTTATCACAATGCAATATTTTAAAGGAATACACTTTCAGTTTCATGTCTAATATATAATACTAAAAACATATATTTAAGGTAAAGTTTTTTTTTTTTTAAACAATACATAGTTGCCACAAGCAAAGGAAATTCTTGATTTTAAGAAATCCAAAATAGCACGTTTTGTTGATTACTTCTTTGATAATAAAATTTTTAAAAACAAGGAGAACGCAATTGAAATTTAAATGATATGATTCGTGTTTTAGTTTTCTCTATCAGATTTATGTATTTTGTTGCATTTTCTCTTAACTGTCTGGAATTTTCGCTTCACCGCGGAGTATTTTAATGTTTACATGTGACAAATATTTAAATGTTTAAATGAGTAATATTTAAATGTTTACAAATGTTAATATAAGAATTCGGTAAAACTATACTTTAGGGTGCCCCCTTGGCAAACATGGTGATTTTTGTTGGCACAGAGCAATCAATTGCTCTGTTGCAATCAGAATATGATTGGGTTTTGCCCAGCTTTGTGATCAATCGTGATCACAACTTGGCGAGAATCAAGGGGTCACCCTAAAGTAGAGTCTAACCTAAGAGTTCAAGTAATCCATTGGTAGGTCTGACATTTCGTAGTAGAGAGTTTCAACTTTG
>JAPDSC010154214.1:6524-28081 GCA_026290005.1 Latrodectus geometricus
ATATATATATATATATATATATATATATATATATATATATATATATATATATATATAACGTATTGAAACAAAGCATATTATAATTTCCTGCAATTTGTACACATTTCTATATACTTATAAAAATAACTAAACTTGAATTGTTAAACAATATTAAACAATTTGGCAATACGGCAGTTAAAATAATTATAAATACACTATTTTTTTCAATAATATGTTTGTATATTAGGAAAAAAATATTTCTTGATTTATAAGTAATATCAAAAAATGTAGGAAATTATTTTATTGATTGTGGAATTTTTATTTTCCTGTTAAAAATTAAATGAAATATTATACGTAGAGTACATGAATAAATTTTTAGTCTTGTAACTAATATGTAATTAAATATGTAATTAATTTTTGGAATATTAATTTAAGTTAAAAAAATACTAAAGAAAAACATTATTGTTTTATATTTTAATATTAGCTTGTGCTGTCATTTTTAATGAAATTGTAAAATTAAGTTTCTATGAAATGCAAATACGTACACAGCATCCCTTAAAAAAGCCATTTATAATAGTACAACGTTAGTTTTGTAAAAGCAATATGGCTATAATAGTAAAAAATAGTTTCTTATTAACACTATAGTTATTTAATATGCTAATATGAGAAAATTTAATTTTAATTATATGAATTAAAACATTATAACCATATTTGCATTTTTAAATGATGTTTGATCTATTTTCTTTCTTAAATTCATAAATATTCTTGTGTTTTTATAATTCAATAACATACCGCTTACATTACACCATTTAGTATCAAAAATAATATACAAAGAAATAACTATCTGAGAACTGAGGGATTTATATATATTTATATGCATACATAATCGCATATTAATAAAATTTTTAACGGGTAATATTACAACTACCTACCCTGTAAACCCTCGGTAGATGGCGCTAGGTGCAACAAAGAAGTTCCCTGATAACATCTTTTTTTTATGTATTAGTTTTGTTGTTGTTACTGCTGCTCTGTTTTTAGCTCGTAGATTATTATTAAGTTAGCATAAAGTTGTTAGATTGTAAATAAACCTAAAATTAATGATAGCTGTTTCAGGGTTATTAAAATAGAGCTACAAAAATTCGATTTGAAAATTACATAAAAGGGTTAATATAGCATATTTTTTAAATACGGTTTTATAAAATTATTAGAATAATCTGCAAAATTCTAACTCAAAATCTTAACGAAAATGAACTAAAATTAAATTTAAGTGCATGCAAAGGTGCATCTATTGCTTAAACATTAATTATTTTTAAATAATTGTATGGACACATTTGAAAAAGAATTCACAAGATTAATATTATTACGATAAGAAAAATAATATTGATGATTGAAAGAAATGATTAACATCATTAAAATTGAACTTTTATTTATTAATAGGAATAAAATCAGGAAACTAGCACACTGTATTAAATTAAGAAATGTTAAAATTTATGTCGCCCAATAGTTTACTTTACGTAAAATAAAAAATAAAAAATTAAAACGAAATATATCCCAATATTTTATTTTTTTTTCTACTGTGACAATAATTTAATCTTATGTATAAAAATAATCAAATTTTTACGCTTTACAAATATATATCATATTTTGTTATTTTGTGTATTGTACCTGTTGAATACATTTTTTGCATTATCTAGAAAATATGAACACGACAAATCCAACTGATTCAAAATGTAATAATTTATACATTGCTTCCTAATAGATTCTTGCTATAATTTCAAATTTTAAATAATGGTCATGTTTGTTGTTCTTGTAATAGTTATTGTTTAACAAAGTATCTTTTTTCTGTATCCATTGTTTCCATGTGGGTTATTGAGGTCATTGATCAACATATGTTACTGTGTATACTTGTTTCGATTTCTAGAGATTGATTGACTATAATCTGAGAATTAAAACACGTATATTATGAAGAACACATCAAGATATATATATATATAATATAACATAAAGCAGTAAATGCATTGTATAGAAAATAGAAAGCAAATACTGTGAAATACAGTATCTACCAACAAACATTATAGGCAATCAAACCAGCGCAAAAGCAGCTATTGAGAGGAATACCCTAATAAATAAAATAAGCTGTAATTTGAAGAGCAAGAAAAATCAAAGAAGAAAATTTACAATTTAATACCAATAAGATAAAATCAAGAAAAACAATATAATACAAATACAAGTAGGTAAAAAGGCAGGGACCACGTTTTCATCAGGAGGGAGATGGTCATCTATGCAAATAGGACACTCTTTTCTGACTAGCATGAAAATGTATACCTATATTCACTTTTTTTATTATTTTCATTTTAGTTGTTTATAGAATTTTTTTTTTTGAAAATTTTATAATATTTTATTCGAGTATATGTATAAAGAAATTTCAATTAAGTCAATATGGCTTAGAGATAAGAAATTCAGTAAGTTCCTATTTTGACATTTATATGGAGGGATACAGTTTATTTATTGTGGAAGAATCTTTATCTCCTACTTTTAATAAATTATATATATACTAGAAAATATATTTACTGTATCCTGAATAATCGTATTTTAGAAAAGAAAAATAGTATCGAGCTATATGTCAGGATTATGGTCTCAAAACCTTTTTCTTATATATAAATAACTAGCTTTGACATCAAAGGAACTGCTCTAATAAATAAAAATGCGTGATTACCACAATAAATGATAATGTTTTTATAGAATTAAAATTTATATAAGTGTACATGAACAAAGAAAAGAAATTCTAGCAAAAATGTGATCACGAAAAATGTATATATTCACTGTACGTAAAACATACACACATTGAATTTCTTAAAACACATCTATATATTCATAAGAATTGACATATTTTCACTAAAATATATTTTCTCTCGAGTTTATTTTTACGGTAGATATAAAATTCTCTAACTAAAAACAATCTCCCACAAGTAGTTTTAAGCTTCTTAAAGGGATAGGCACACTCTGGCATGGAAATGGTATTAAAACTGCATATAAATTTAAAAATAAAATGTAAACAAAAATTGGACTTATTAATATATTTTATTCTAAACTTTTTAATATATTTTAGTACAGATTAGTGGATAAATGAATAAATTAAAGCTTAAAGTTTAATTTCCAGAAATAAGTGTTGCACAAAATGTTTTGGAAGAATCACTAGTATTATGTATTAGGAACTGTGTTTTAAATGCAGCCCTTTAAAATTTACGAATTTAAATTCAACAATAAAATGATACGTTAATTTCAACCGATTGTGTATATTAACGCAAATCATGCGATATATTTTTATAATAATAATATTTTCTTTCATAGGATAAATAGTATTATTTATATTCAGTGTGAAATCAAGTTCATCCAGATCTAATTGTAAAACATTTTTCTTTGAAAGTTAAAAAATTCTACTAATTAAGAGATTGTGCTAATTAGTAGGAAAAGGATTTTATGTATCACACTCATCAATGAACATTTTTCAAAATATGTTTTCTCAGAATATAGGACTTTTCTTGGTTTTCTAACTTGTAATACATGAATATGGTCTTCCACCAAAAGGTAGAAAGCAAAGAATAGTAAAATTGCATGCGACAATCTTGAATATTAAGACTATATATTATGTGTTGCCAAATTCAATCTCTATAAGCAAAAAGAAATATTTTAATTAATGAGAAAAAACTTATTCTATACTGTATTTATGAGGGAATGAGACTTGAGTAGGAAACCCTCATTTATATAAAACAGGGGTGGCCAAGACGTCGACAACCGTCGACTGGTAGACCGTAAAGACACTTTAGGTAGTCCAGGTGACCATCCGGATAATGACCTCGGATATTAACAATTTAATTTATGACTTATGACAAAGAATCTATGAATTATTTAAAATAAAAATTTACTACAGTCTACGCTTTAAAACCCAAAACAACCTGTGCAAAGATTTACGATTTAAAGATTTATGATTAAAGGCTTACGATTTTTAAAACCTAAAACGAACATGATGCGCGCGATTAAAACATTCATAAAAACTATCGAAAAGTATGGATCTCTATTAAGAAAACATGAATTGAGAAACTTCAAAAACATGGAGGAAGAGTGCATCCACAATCCAAACACGAGACTTCTAAGATTTCACTTAATGCTTACTTGTTTTGTTTGAAAAATTTGAAAGATGATTCGCTGACTTAATTAGGTTGAAAGAAATACTCAATATTATGATATTTCCATTTAATGAAAATGTTAACATTGATAAAGTATCTGAAAAAAAAGGACATTTAATAGATCAGTCACGGTCGAGGAAGAAATTAATAAATTAAGATGCGAAATATTTCTTAAATCCAGAGCATATTTAGCGATACTGATTTTTGGAAATTAATTTCTGAGGAAACGTTTCCAAATATTTACAAATTGATTTTGTACTTGAAATCCTACTTTAGATAAAGGTATCTTTGTGAATCTGTTTTTTCAATCATGAACAAAAAACAAATATTGGTCGCATTTAACAGATGATTGTTTGATTTCGTGTTTATGCATGGCAATAAGCTCGTACCAGCCACATTATGATAAACTTGTCGCAGATATATAGTGCCAAATTTCAACTAAACGAAGTGAATAGGATGGTCAGTTTTTGATGTATGATTATTTTCGTCAGTAAATTTTTATTTTGTAAATATTAAAATTAATTTTTTTTAGAAAAATTACATAATTTATCATTTTTTCTTGTTACCGAAAATAAATATGTACGTTAATTTAGCTCTGCCATTGGTAGACAGTCTTTGATTTTTTCAATGTGGAGTAGACCCCGGATCCCAAAAGTTTGGCCACCCTTGATATGAAGAAAAGCCTATTTGTTTATTGGTTCTCAGAATTTGACAGTGAAATTTGCTTATAAATGTATCCCTAAATAGTGAAACTCTATGATTTTATAAGAAATAGATAAAAATATTGATTAAAATTAAAGAATATAATATAAATTTTTTCCATGTATTTATTTCTTATTTTATAATTTTAACTTTTATTTAAAAAATTTCACCATTTGTACTTTTGTTTAGGAATTTAAAATATCTAAAAGAAATTTTTAATGTTTGCTTCATATCAAATATTGATTTTAACAAAGAAATGTAAATGAATTCCTTATTAGCAAATATTTGGACAAATCGAAACAATTCCTTTAAACTAAAATATTTTCTTCATTGTTTTCCTAAGAAAACAATGAAGAAAATATTTTCAAGACTATCGTTGTACACACCTTAATTATAAAAGCATTTAATGAAAATTTTTATAATGAATATAGTAATAAATTGAACTAGTTGATTCGCACCATAAAAAAACAGTCAAATATGAAAGTGGACTAAATCCAAAGAATAGTTTCCATTAAAACATTGAAATGCATTAAGCAATTTTATATGATGCAAATGGTCTCATACAAATATTCTTATGCATTTCTATATAATAAACTCATATAACTTTCCAAAATGTTGAAATAAAATTATTATAGTTTTCAGTTTCATATCTAATTTATAAATAAATAACTATAAAAATTATGTACTCTTTAAACGAAAAATGAAAGGACATGATTTTATACAAATATTTTCATGCATTTCTATATCATATTCTCATTTCATTTTCCAACATTTTTAAACTAAATGATTGTAGTTATCGATTTCTCCTCATTTATAAAAATGTAATTAAAAATATTATGTACTCTTTGAAAAGAAAAATGAAAAGTCGTTTCATAACGTTTTATATAAATGAGTTGGTGATCCAAGCAACGGTAGATCAACTTCTTTGTGAGGCAGTCAAAGACTAACACTCTCATCTTTTAAAAGTTATATTATGGTTTTTGAATACTTAAGCCATTTTATAAATTAAAACCACTGAAGGCAATATTGTCATTTTGAAAGCAAGAAATAAAAGATTCTGAAAGCAAAATTAAAGCAAGAAAGTTATTTTCGATGACTGGAAAGCCATGATATGGATGGCTCATATAAGAGGCTGTGTGGCTGCTGATAACAAGGGAGCAAAGGTTGAAAATGTTCAAGAAAGCTTTATTTTTCTTATCTTATGAGTTATGGCTGCTTTATTTTTTACATTATAAAGCTTTTTGGAAAGTTGATAAATATTTTAGTAATTTTTAAAACTGCTTAGCTAGTTGCTTTGATTTATTGTACCATATTTATTTCCCCTGACGTTTATAATTACTTCCGGTATTTAACCTAGATTCAAAAAATATTATGCTTACGTATACCTCATTAGTTTTGTTTCATATTATTTACAGTTAAAATTTCTATAGAATATTTCATAAAACTTTTACATTGTAGCATCAAAATCAAAACTCTTATTTTGACGTAATAAATTGTAAAAGATAAGTTTATTTTTACATAGTTATAAAAAATAAAAGCAATTTTAAAAGTAATCTGTCACTTTGAAAATATAAACTAGTTTATTTTAAGGTTATACTTCGAATATTTTATTTTATTACTTTAATGATTTTTAATGCTTGATAATTTCTATCCAGCCACACAAATCATTTGCTTAGCTAAAAAAAGTTTTATTAATCTCCATATAATGAAACATATTTTCTTTGTGATTACTTATAATTTGCTTGGATTGCTACTTTACTTCAAGGAGAAATCGTTGAAAACTATTCATAACTGGTTCCTATATTTTCTTAAACATAGTGTGGCAACTTTTGCATCTGTACATGACATAGTTTTTCAAATAATGCCATTCGATTGTAAGTATATTTATCATCATAATTCTCTAGATTATAACGGTATTATAAATTTCACCCAGGCCTCTTTCTCTTTCTTACTTTCTACACTTTTGTGTGCATGAGAATTTCCATTTTACTCGTGCTTTTCTATTTTACTCAAACACTTCATTTTACTCGCATTTTGATATTGTGAATTATCAATTTCGTGAAGTTCAAAGTTTCTTTGAATTTTCTCTAGTATGATACCATTTTCATTTTGACATCTATTTGCCAATTTTTATAATATAATATTTGTTCAGTGTTTTCACTGTTCCTTTATATTAAGCCTGATTCAAGTGTCTCTTTGTCACTTTTCTTAACAATATTATAATAAACTGAAAAATAGGTTTCTTGTTTACATGTTTTAGTACTTCTTCTTTCATGTCAAGTGTGATGAGTTAATGTTATTCAATAAATATACAGTTTTACAAAATTATTCTTAATGAATGAAACGTTGCTTTCTTTTTTAAGAAGCTGGTAATACATTTTTCTTAATGATCTTAACATACATATCTATTTGTAAATAAGCTTAAAAGTATAAATGTAAAAATGTCACAAAATAATTTTTTCATAGTTGCTTAAGTTATATTTAATAAAATAATAATTTTGAATGATGCATTTCAAGTAACATTTAGACATAAAATATGTAAGTTATAAAATTGAGTTTCTTGATGAAAGCATTTTTTTTTGTCTTCAATTGTGTTTAATGTGATTTAAAACTTATTATATATATAAAAGAAACTTTAACTCATTTTTATCTTTTGCTTTTTTTTACTGTTTTTATATCGTTAGTTTATTTTTTAATATTTATATGTGGGTGTTACCGACAAATATTACTTCATCTCCTTTTACTCTAAATAATACTTCAAATATTAAAGGTGCAACAGAGATCAAATGTTAAAATGAAGAATATTAAACACAATAAACTAAAAATTATTTATCAAAAATTTAATTATTTATTTAAAATATTATAAAAATTATGAATTATAAAACATTTCTGCAGGTTAAATTGCACTTTAGGTCCCCTACTCCACCAACTCGCGCATTTGTATCTGTTTTTCGCGCATGCTCATTAATTGCTATTTTGTTAGAGCCTTTTAATTGGTCCCTAACTAAGTTTCATTTTGAAAAAGCTGTAGAATTTTTGCAATGGCATTGGCGATTTTGAAAACGTGCCAAGTAGGGGACCTAATGCACATCTTCACCTTTCTGCATAATCCCATATTGTTATTTTAACAACAATTAAAACTATTCAACAATTCAAGAATGAAACGCGAAATTGGTATTGAAATAAGATGAATTAAGATTAGAAGCGAAATTTCTGTGCGACTTTTTAACTCATTCAAGTACTGGATTAAATATTATATTTTATAATTCCACTTTACGTCATAGATAAATCATTTACCTTTGACATTTAAAAGACGTTTTCTCTCAAAAATATCAAATAAAATTAAACATACTCATTTTAAAATCGTGCGTTGATATTGTTGGAGATTATAAATTAATTATTCTCAATAACCGAAAGTAGTCGTAAGTTAAACCGAAACACGTGTCTCAATTTTATATCCCTGATTTGTAAAAAATATAAAAGAAGTAACAAGTTCTTCTGTGAAACTTTAAGTTAGATTACGTTATAAATACGTAATTCGATAGATTATTTTTGCCTGCTGCGCAGCCAAAAGCAGTTATCTTCAGTTACGAAAAAATAAAATTTACAAATACCCTCCCATTTAAGATACATTATGAAGAAATCTTGGAACATGTAAAATTTTAAACTTGAAGAGCTTTCTCTCAGTAGGGTTTTATCATTGGTGTGCTCTTGTATAAAATACGCAATATTTTCCCTCTACATAAGCGATTGATTTTCAAATCCTCTATCGCGAACGTAAATAACTTTAAGAAAGAAAAATTATAAGTATTCAAACATATGAAATAATATTTATTTTTTACTGCATGAAATTCAAATTTCGAAATGTAATAAAAAAGGAAATGAAATCTTTAGTTATTTTTAAAAATTGGATTTTTGTTCGTAAATTTATAAGGAAATGATTTCATAAACCACTGAATGTGAAAACTATCAATGCATTATCAGTTCAAACTTACAAAGATCAATTTTTAGTTATTTTCAAATAAAACAAGCTTTTATTATTATTTAAAGGGGAAGTATCCATTACTTTCCATTATTACAGATACATATTTACATATAAAAAAAGATCATAGTGACCTGGTTGGCTAGGACGTTGTTCTCGTTACCAAAAGATGGTGTGTTCGAATCCCGGCTCAGCCGAAGATCCATTTTGATCACTAATGGCGACTGGGATACGTAAAATATGTTGCGTCGCAATATCCTCCATGTTCCCATTACAAATTAATAACTCTGGGGGTGGTTGGAGCCAGGCTTTGTTTCTTCACTGGTTTCCAATTTTTAGAATTATAATATTCAGATGATGCTGCCATCTATGAGCTAAAAGTCGTAATTCCACCTTCGTATGAAAGTGCTCTATTAAAAAATGAAGACGCTTTATATCTGACTTCATTCGCCTAATCTATGACGGGCGGGCTTGACATTGCTAAGTGTCATCAGAAACAACAACGCGACATATTTAAAATTCTATAATTTAAACAGCAATTTTAGAAATGTTAAGCGTTTTTAATAACTTCAAGTATATTTATTTAAAGAAAATATTTATATATATATGTAAATATATATATATATATATAATGAGATATATATATATATATATATATATTGATTCATAAAATTCACCTCTTTGTAGTAATTATTACTTTTTATGGATATTAAAATTGAAAGAGTTAGATAATATTTCACATTTATGACCTGTATAATAATTTTTAAATTATGTATATATACTAAATTAATTTACTTTATTTAACGAATTGTCACTACATTATAATGTTTTCCCAATATGTAATAGCAAACATCACAAGATTCTGTTTCAAGCAAATCAATATTTTATATTTTCAAAAGATCGATAAACAATTTTGTCTTTAGAATAATTTGTTTTCGTTTTAAATTACATGATTATTTGAATTCAATAAAAAAGGAACTTTTCTATAATATTTTATGTTTGCCAATTAACCTCTTATAAAAAGTATAAAGCTATTTTGAATTTTTTTTTTTCAAGAGAAAAATGCTTTTTTTGTGAAAAGTGCTTTTTTTGTTAAAGATGCTTGAAATACTTTTAGAAGAATGAGAACAATTCTTAAAAAAAGTTTTATTTCTTGACATTTTCACAATTTTGTTTTAGCATGAGTGATTGTTTAGCTTTTGTAATATAATTATAGAAAGAATTTAGTTGTTTTTATTTTTCCACATTTTCTGTTTTAATTTGATTTTGTGCCAAAACAATATGGATCATAATATAAATTGATTTGTTTAATGAACAAGGCATTTCATTTTTTTTATTAAGATATGAGAGATTAATAAAGAAACAAAACCAGCTAAGACAAGGGAAGATCACTTTCATGACAAGTTTAAATTTCAATACAATGAAAGAAAATTGATTGAGAAAAAATTATATGAATATTATAGTAAACAATTATTGTTGTGGTTGTCGTGTGCCAGCCAGCCAGGCTGGCAATATGGGGTGCGATGCTCCACTTTTCCAACTGAACCATATTTGGTGTGGTGTCCGACTTCCTCAGTACACAGATGCCATAGGTACCCGTTTATAGGGTAGGCAACCATTCACACACAAAGAAAGGACAAAGACAAGAAAGAGAGAAAGTACATCCATGCCCGAGCCAGGATTCGAACTCAGGTCCCACCCATTTTTAGTGAGGTACGCTAACCACTAGACAGGTTGGGCGGCAGTAAACAATTATTAAAAGATAATAATGGTATATACTGATAAAAATATATTGTTTTTATTTCCATTTAATTCTATTTATTAAATCTAAAAAAAATATTCATTTGGATTTATGTAACATTAAAATGTGGAGAACAAATTTTCCACACTTTTATATTTCAATTCATTTTTTATAAAATCATTGAATTATTTATTTTTAAGGCAAAGATATATGAACCTTGTCCCCAGATATTTTCATTAAAATTATTCTTACAAAATATTTTTATTCAAAAAGTTAAAAAAAAAAAGAAAAAAAAAAACAGTTGCGATGTATTTGCAAAATTCGTCCTTTTAACTCTATATAAATTTAAAATTTGCTTAGATTTTTTGTTTTTTTGCAAAATAAATAAATATATTTATATATTAATTAATTTTCTTGAAGACTTATAGTGTTCCTTTTGGCAGTAAAAGGTAACGGTTTTTTTTTAATAAAAAATAATGTTTAAATTATATAATGAAACATGTAAGCTTATTTAATTATGTAATAATTATTTAAAAAAATATTTATTACTTAATAAATATGGCAATTTTTCTTAAAAATTTAAAATTTTGCGGCAGGTTTTGGGCTATACAAATCTTATAGTTTCTATCTATATGAATATGTCAATCATTTCATCAAATATGCATTCAAAATAATAACTCAATAGAGAAAAACAAATAAAACTAAATAGGGTCAGAATAATAAAAATAACTGATGTCTGTAAAACTCGGATGAAGAAAAATTCCTGAACCAACTCATAATTATATCATTTATTCCCAGAAGAGTTATAACTGGCTGAGGAATTCATGTCCCAGAAAACAACAACAGCCTCGAACGTTTTAATAGGGTGTCAGGGGTCGGCATTCTTCGATCAGTGGAGCGAAACACATGCTCCATGAATCCCTCAGATAAGCAGCTGCTGAATGTAGATAACATTCGCACTGAATGTCTCCTAAAGAAACATTCTTCCGCAGCAGTGAAGCAAGTCTGACCTAAGTTGTTTTACGTTGGGGACCCATAAGAAACATTTTTCAAAACTTTATAAGTAATGAAAAGATTTCTACAAGGACGCAATTCGTGTGAGTTGTCCTCTTTCTTTATCTCAGGAGTTAATGTCTTTTAACTATTTTAGAATTAAAATAGTAAGATGCACATGGGAAATGTTGTGCGAATAAAATAACTAGATTGCGTTTGTTAGACACCATAAATGAATAAAAAAATTGTTATTCTTATTTTGAGTATTTATTAAAATGCATAAAAACAAAAAGTATAACCGTTGAAAATATATGTCACTAAAACAAGCAAGATTAAAGAAAATGTTCTCTTCATTTAATCGTTTATGTAAATTTCATGGAATGGAGTTCGCTGATAACATGTTTTAATAACAAGTTCTTATACACTCAGTGAAATTTTTGATAGCATTTATTTGAAGTAATGTTTAGAGATTTCACTAATGTGTAAAATAATTATAACTCAAAATATCACTATATATATTTTTTTATTAATTAAGATTACTTCCAAAAATCTTTATTACAGATTTTTCCTTTTGGGGGAAAAAATGTTATTTTTACGTTACCCGTTATTTTTTCAAGTCTTTATTCAATATGTTTCGGATTTGATTTTGGAAAATGATTTAAAACTGTTTCATGGCTGATCTTTTGCTCTTTGGTGATGCTGCTACAAATAACATGCAGGTTAACATTGAATATTTCTGTGGATTTATCGACATTTTCGACAACATGCCTATTTTTGTTGGTCTATGAGGTGATTTTTAACAACAAATTCACCTGAACAGAACACCACCAACGATGGTGGCAGTCGTACTTCCTTGATTGTTAGTGGTACTCTGTTCAAAAACGGAAAACGCTCTTTCTGACTTCATTCGTCTAATCCTCGATGGGCGGGCTTTTCTTTGCCAAGTATCATCAAACCTTTAATATTAAACTTTCCATTCTATTTGACGATGTTCAATTGTGTGAGTATCGAACACCTTTACGTGAGAACATAAAGAGATGTACCATTCCATATTTTTTCAAATTTTAAAAGAATGTCATGACAAGGCCTTATCTTTAAATATGTGAAATATATACTATACAATCATTGTATCATTTTGGACTCAACATTTACTTTGAAGAAAATCTAACAATGAATATTTAACATAATTTAATAAAGCTTCATCTCATTTTACTTTTAAATATTATATTTTGAGTTTACTTTTTTTGGAAAATATATTTACATGGAAGTACTACTGTTCTATAAAAACATTTTATACCTTTCATATTTATAAGTATTACAGTATTTATTCATTTTTATAAATATTACAAAATTTTTATGATTTCAATTTCAACATTATTGTTCTCTAACAATTAATATGTTATTAAATATAACTCAATAATCTAAAATAACTCGTGTTAAACATAGAATTCTTAACTAGCACAAAGTTTATTAGAAGGAAACTTATAAAATGAAAATGCAATACAAGCTTAAACTAATGTATAAAGTTTCCCTGAAAGAGTATCGGCAAAGAATGAAGCATATTTATGTGCTTTTTTGAAAGAAATTATTACTTTAATCCCGAATATTTAAAATAAACACTTGTTTTCTTAATTATTATATACTCCTTTAAACTCATGAATAGTAAATAATATTTCTGTGTGTTCTATTGCATGCCTGCTTAATCTGAGTAGAAATTCTGTAAAAAATAAGATGACGAAGTCATACGGGATTAAAAATGATTTTGATATTTAAAAATACAAAGGTGAAACAATGGATATCGTGTTTGTACATTTTAACTAATAATTATATTAAAAAAAACTATTTTTTAATATTTATTTAAATGAGTTCCACAATTTGCTACTTTATAACAAATTTATTGCACACAATTGATCTTTTTGCCTTATATGTTATATACTTAATCTGATTGTGTTGCCGCTCAACCTGTCTAGTGGTTAGCAAACCTGACTACATATGGGTAGGACCTGGTTTCGAATCCTGGCTCGGGCATGGATGTACTTTCTCTCGCTATCTTTCTTGTCTTTGTCCTTTCTTTGTGTGTAAATGGTTGCATACCCTATAAACGGGTACCTATGGCATGTGTGTACTGAGGAGGTCGGACTCCACACCAAAATATGATTCATTTGGAAAGGTGCAGCAGCGCACTCCATATTGCCAGCCTGGCTGGCACACGACAACAACAACAATATCTGATTGTGTTCAAAAACTATGATAATTTTTTAAGATAAGTACATGAAAAATACGAAAAATATGTAGTCCATTTAAATAGTATAGTTAAAGTAAATATATAAGTAGATTACGCAATTCCACCTGAAAAAAATACATATATGTATGTATATATATATATATATATATGTGTGTGTGGCGTGTGTGTGTGTGTGTGTGAAGAGTCTATTCAGTAATTTATATATATTAGATTAATATTCAAGTGAATTATAGCCATTACTTGAATAAAAAATGATAATTTTGATACTTTCTTTTAAATATTTGCATATGCTTCATCCTTTGTAGTTTCAATTAAAATATCACTTGTTCAATATTTTCAGAAAGCTATTTTTAAGAAAAAGAATTGCTTAAAATGAAATATTACAAGTTATTTAAATTTTATTTTTATTGTTTTAGTTATCTAGATAATAACTCATTTCAATATTATACGTGCTAATCGGAGGCTAGATACCAATATTTATATCAAGGGCTAGGTTTCAACAATCAATGGTTCAATAATTTTATATTTGTTAATCCGTATACAAACATGTATCTTGTGTTTTGTTTATAAAAAAAAGTTTTTACGTCATCTAATTGTGAAACTTACAATTTAAAGAGAAAATGTAAAGAGGATTTGATGATTAATTTTGGGTAGTAATTAAGTTCGTTTCTTTTAAAGTTATTCATCAGGATCAAAATAGTATGAATACGCTTGTATGGACAATGAATACATTAAGGACAAAAGTGACATAATTATGTAATTGTTACGTCTTTTTCTGTAGTGAGTGATCTAAAAAAATATGCCAAGTGAAAGGAAACATATTTTTAAATATGGGGTTTATATACAAAACTACGTATTTAAATCTCAATTTGCTAACAGTTCCTCATGAAAAAAATATTTTTTGTATGAGGAACTGTAAACAAATAGTACTGTTATACTTTGACTTGAAATTATAAATTTACTAATTGGTATAATATCACAGTAAAATATAACATTTTTTGAATGTAAACTGACATTAAAACTTGAGCTATAAGTGTTCTGGTAAGTCTAAAAAAAATTTTTTTTTAATTTTAATTCTAAGTGAAATTCAAATTATAAACAACTAAAGTTCAATTTTAAATTTTTATCCTATTTATATAGTTTAGCATAAAATTGAACTTTAAGAATTTACGTACCAGAAAATGTCCAAAAATCAATTTTTTTAATGAATTATTTATGTTAATCTATAATTTCTAAAATGATATTTACTTCAGTTGATTTCAAAATACTTTATCTTGTTACAATTGATATAATTTCAGTAAACCATTTAATATGGTTGAAAGTATTCCTTCTTCAAGGAATTTCCTATTCTGATGGAAAAGTATCGATGATGTATACAATGAATTTTATGCAAATATTTGAATAACGTTGAAAATAGCAACAATCCCGGTTTGGGCAGGACGTTTCCTTCCTTCCTTCCTCTATCTCTGCATTTCTTTGTTCTTTCTTCCAGTACCAGAAAATGTCATAAAATGGAAATAAAGATCGATGAATGTGGCCCACCCTATAAACGGGTTTGTGGTGGTGTGACGTGGGTAATGCTATTCGCCTCCGTGACTTGGTTCACAGGTGCCCACCGGGTAACGCTAAATGAGTAGCGGTTTCAGACCTTGTTGTGGCGAAGGGTCAATCACCCAATGCCTTCCGTTAGGAAAAAAAGCTATTTCTAAATAAATGTTATTTAATAACACTTCATAAAAATATGTAATTTAATATTTTTTTTATTAGTCAGGTACTGCTCTACAGAAGACACTAATACTTTATAATTGGAAAAAAAAAATTCCAGTGTTAAACTGTAAAAAATAAAAATAGAAATGCATCCATTTTTTTTTCTCACATTGATGCATCGATAAAAGAATAACTACTTTTAATAATTGTGTGACCTGTACTTAAGCAAATGTATACCTTAGAAACAGTCTGGAATATTTTTAATCCTTAAGATTTTAAGACAATAATGTTTACACTCAATAAATATTTTTCAAAAATGTAATATAAATTTTTATTATTTATTCATCAAAGCAAATTTCATAATTTTTCTTAAAATTTATCAAATAAGTTATAGCTCCTTATGAGAATAAATGTGCGAATTTATCTAACTCTAACACCGAAACTCTATGAAATATATCCTAAGAATCCCAAGAGAGTTGGGATTGAGAATTTCGCAGATAGAGAACAGGATAACCGATTTAATTTTGCGTGTACTTGCTTCATTTGATAAAGTTTTGCGGATAACTTAGATTAACTTCAGACTAATTTAATTAAATAGATTAAATGTACGTTACTTGCATCAAAGGCTGTCGTTTGTATACTCGAAAAATTGTGCGGAAACACAGAAATATATATCAAGGTTGCTAAAATGATGGTTATTTAAAAGAGTGACGTCAATAAAGTGTGACTTTAAATTAAACATTTTTTAATAATTACCTTAAATTAAACATTTTTAATAATGACCTTAAATTAAACATTTTTAATAATGGCCTTAAATTATACATTTTTTCCTCAAACTCTATGATGTTTAACATAGAAATTTTTTATATTCAAGTACAATTTTTTTTCTCTTGTGTAAAGTATTCCTATTACTTTGAAGTGAAATAAAAATAAAACATAAAATATTCATATTATTCTCATCTCAATTCTAAGTATTCTTAGAATTCATATTTATTATATTAAAATTCATAATTATTTCCTTATCCCTTATTACAATAAAATACTTTTAAATATTTCTAAAGTTCTAAATAAACTGTTAAATTTGAGGGAAAAAAAGATTTATTGGATAAAATTAAACAACTAATTTTAACTTTTTTTTTAATCTCAAAATGAAAAAATTTAAAAATGCTCATTACATATTTTTTTTAAATTATAAATGTTTAATAACTCTTAAAAATATGTGAAAAGTACAAGTGTTTCCTTGACAATAATAAAATCAATTGAATTTTATTTTAAAAAAATTTTAATAATTGGAATATTTTTTTTATTTTACCTTTTTTTTAACTTGAAAAGAAATATTTCATCAAGAATTGAAAATTTTCTATACTTGCAGTAAACTGGAAAAACATACCAAACTTTAGTTTGGAAAATGTTGTCTTGCAACAATTATGCAAATATTGATTATTCAAAATGAAAACAGATATTTTCTTTTAAATAGTAATTTGTAATAGTTAGCATTTTGAAAATGTGTTAATAGAAATCTCTCAAAATTTTTGTAGAAAGAAATTTAATTCAGTATCTTTGGAATTATTCATTTTAAATGAAATATAACAAATGTTGTTATTTTAGAAGAAATTACTTAAAATGACGCAATTTTGAAAATAATCTTTGTAAGAAATAAAAACAGGCATGTCATACATAATAAATACCCCTTATTTCTGAAATTGCGTTTTGATTTTTTTACTTGTTGAATATTGCTTAAGGTATCAGAATTGCTTATATTTGTTGAATAAACATTCATATTGAAAAGTAATTTGCATAAAAGCAGAATTCTTAAATTGAAGCAGTAAATAATTATTACGTTGTAGAAGCAGAATATTTAGTTGAACAAAAAAAATAAAATTAATACGCTTTTAAAGAAAATAATTCTTTATTAGAAACAGCATTAATTTGGATTTGAAAGTAATGCCAATTTTGTCATCAGGTAGTACGTGAGAAAGAAGATTTTTTAATGAAAAGAGAAATAAAGACACTGAGCTGAATAAAAAATAATAATAATTCGTAGTTAAAGTCTTCCACATACTAAGATAAGTTATTTTACAAAAAATGAGCTTGATAAATCCATGTACGTACAAATCAGCATAATTCTTCTTTGCTCTTTTCTGCTTTCTTTTTCCACTGAAAGACTTACAAATGGAGCTCTTATTTTCCCTTAAAAAGATTTTTTTAAAAAGACATGTGAAAATATATCTTCTTTTTTAATTTCTATTCAAATTTTTTTTTAAATTATATACATTGGACTACAGACTATATGTTGCAGAAACATTTTGATTGGATGATATAAATGTTTTTTTTTCCTTCATTTCAACGTAAAGTGAGTTTGTTAAGGACTCCGTCATACATTTCATTCTGAGATGTGATAAATGTTAATTTCGGTTTACAAAGTTTCTTAAAATTTATTTGCAATATATTATCAAAAGTATAATATTAAAATTAGCTAATTTATACACTTTTAGGGACACTATCTTTAATAATAATTCAAGTATCTCATTCAATTTCAGAAAAAACAAATTACAGTTTCATTGTATAAATTTTAAATATATTTTTCTTTAAGAAAAGAAGTAAATGTATATATTTTACGTTAAGTTTTAATAAAAAATATATTTTCATATTTTTACCCAAATGTTAAGGGAAATTAAGCGAAATTATATTTTCAAAAATATAATCTAAATTAATTTAAAATGTGTAAAAACAAAAAATTAATATAATGCTTTATTTTTTTTATTCTTTTTATTAATTAATAGTATTACTTATGTCAAAACTGAATTTTTCAACATAATTTTTTATTGTAATTATTATTTCAGTGTTTGATGACATTCCATTTCATTATTATGTTTTTCTCTTATTGCCATAAAATTTTTATTTTTTTATTTTTGTTGAACTTTTATTTCATATACATGGAATATATAGAATAATCATTTCAAATAAGATGCAATAGTGAAAACCATTAATTAGGGATTCACATAATTTTATCAATCATTAGCATAGAAATATACTGAAACAAAAGCTTTTTAAAAAACGAATGAAATTAAATATTTTAATAATTTTCAATATAAGAGTTCAAAACGAAAAATTATGAAATGAATATTTTATGCAAGATTTACAGTGTACTATATGATTTTAAGTGTACTATATGATATATATAAGTGTCTATTAGTTTTAACTTTTTACTGTTAGTAGCATATATGAAAAAAAGAATAATTCATAAACATATTTATCCTTTATTATTATTATGATTAACAGAAATATGAAAACCAGAATAATGCTGGCTTCTTATTTAAAAGCTGCCCTTACAACCCTCCCTCAAACCAGAATAATGCTGGCTTCTTATATGTGGTATTCGGTAAAATCCTAGGAGAGCCTACTCTCTTCCAGAAATAGTTCAGTTTATCATATCTAGTGTATCAAAGTAGGATTACGAAGACTAGGGAAATTTATCGCCAACCAAAATTATTTGTGCCAAGTGTCTGGGCTCTGCTAAGATCCAACCGTGGAATTCTTCTGAACTTTCTCAACAAGTAACTGTTGACTGTTACCTAACATACTTGCATACATTCTTTTACACCTGAAATAAATTTCAACCGTTCCAATATTTTTTTTTATTTCTAATGATGGGCACCCTTGAGCAAGTAAGTACATTACCCATTTGCCGCAACAAGGCCGGAAACTACTACTCATTTTATCGTTACCCGGTGGCCGCCTGCGAACCAAGTCATGGAGGTACGAGTAGCATCGCCCACGCCTCATCACCACAAACCCGTTTATAGGTCGGGTCACATTCATCCATCATCTGAGGAAAGGACAAGAAACACAGAGAGAGGACGAGAGAGTACATACATGCCCACGCCGGGATTCGAACCCAGGTCATCCCTATCCGTAGTCAGCTACGCTAACCACTAGACAGGTTGGACGGCACCGTCCAATATAAGTCTTTTAGAAGCCATGTTGGTTTCTAAAAATTTATATTTTTCCATAAATATACGTCTGTTCTTTTTTTATTTATAATTCATTCAAATAAAAGTACTTTTCTATTTATTACTTCAAATCAGAACAAAAAGTTAATTTATTGAGTTTTTCTCTCTCATGGTGATGTTTCTCAATCAATAAAATATATTTTAGGCGAACAAAGCAATGTTATTATTCTAAAGGTAATGAAGAGTAATGCATTTAAAATAAACTCTTAAAGAACGTTCTAAATCAAAATACACGATTATGAATTAAGAAATTAATTAATATTAAAAATGGGAAAAAAGGAAAGTCGTTTAATTAAATGGAATATATATAATTACCTTAGATAAGAGATAAAATTGTATTTAAAGTATAACAACAAAATTACATTTGCTTGCAATTTTCACAATCCATACTAGTAAAAAATTATTTTCTAATTATAAAAACAAGTTAACATTAGTTAATTGGGGATATTTGAAAAGAATTTCCAATTGATTACGCATAATCTTTTGCTTAAGTAAAGAAAATCATAAAACTTATTTTAAATGCAAGTTAAGCTTTTAAAATTTATTTTGCGTCATGAATCACTATTTTATGAAAAATATTTTATTCGATTAATATCAACTTTCATTACATTTTTGTAAAAAGAAAATTTTTTGCATAAAAAAATATATAAATACGAAATAATAGTTATTTAAAACAAATAAGGCTGTTGGTTATGTATAAAAATTATAGAATTAATATTATATTATATAAGTAAATTTAGTAGTATTATAGACATATTAATCTTCGTACAAATATATATCACAAAATTAAAATAAATTTATTTTAACATTGAAAATTTATTATAAATACTAGTTACTTCAGGCATAGCTGTATACTGAAATATGAGTAGAATTTCTTAATATATGCGAAACTCTAATAAAATTCTTAATATGTGACGTAAAGGACACAATAAATCAAGATAAGAGAAATATCCAGATTTATTATGTCATTTAATGCCCTTACAGTAATCTTTACTGGTCCTTAAAAATAGTTTATCATTTAATGTTGTTGTGCAAATAATTTTATCAGAGCTGAGAAAATTAATTACTAGAAACTACACAATTAACTTTCGTATCTAAAATCTAAGAAATAAATATACCAAGGCTAGATAAAGATAACTATTATTATTGCCATTAAATGTTCATTAACTACAATTACGGCAGTGAATTTTAGTTTTTTTTAATAATATTTTTGAAATCATTTTTATTGGATTTTCGTTTATTTACAAAATTTTGAGAGATAATAATTTTGCTTATATCAAGAAAACAATTTTTCTTCAGATGTTTTTAATATCCTAAGTCAATTTATTTTTCCTCTTTTTTCTTGATTAAGTCGAACGAAAATTGTATTAAAAATAAAAAAAAAAACTTTGCTATAATACATTCGATTGAATTCAAAGGTAAAATATTTAATTGCAATGGACTGGTTTCCGTTTAGGCAGTAACAAATTGAATATTTATTAAAATGCTCTTGATATTACAATATTTGTAATTTACAATGTTTAATATTTAGGACATAAAATATTATTTGCACATTTAAATTAAAAATATATTATATTGAAGAAAATGAATAATTTTAACAGCATCTTAGCTAAATTATTGGCAAAGAAAAATGAAAAACAGCAAATATTTATTTATTTTTACATTTTGATTAAAATGAAATTATGTCAGGTCATTTAATTTAAAATGCAATTTATATTTTTAAAGATTACTTTAAGAAAAGCAAAGTTTATATTTCTTTATATATAATGAATTTATGATTTATAAAATTTTCAACAAAACATATTGGTTTTAGTAGATAATAAAAATTATAAAACCTGATAGAAATATCATCAAAATGAGATTGAGTATTTATGTATAATTGATTAATTATAGATGTTTTTAAACTACAGAATATACAATTTAATTAAATTATATTGTATATTCTGTAGTTTAAAAACATGTATAATTAATCAATTATACATAAATACTCAATCTCATTTTGATGATA
>JAPDSC010154234.1:0-13562 GCA_026290005.1 Latrodectus geometricus
ACTTTATGTACTCAATAAAATAATATGTAAGAAGTTCACAAGTCCTTATAAAGGACTGAGAATACTTGTGTCTTTCATAAGATACAAATATTTCTTTAAACAAAGTTAACTTGATATTCATATAGGTAATATATTAAAAAGCCTATGTTAAATACTGTAACACATATGATAAATTTTGAATAGTGTATAATTCTATGTTAAATGAATATACATTAAAATATCGAATAGTTTAATAGTCATTCTCATTTAAATTTTTATTTTATTTATATAAATATTTTATTTGATTGTTTCATAAATAATTCAGTTCATTTCAGAAATATATTTGCTGAATTACAAAGTGAATAAATTGTTCATTCTAAAAAGCAATGTATTAGCATGTCAGGTACTTCAATAAATTTACAAATAAGTTTTAATGATTTTGCTGCTGAAATTTTATTTTGTATTTACTACTTACATATCTCGTGCTAGGTTTAAAATCTAACAGATGGGATATAATTGAAGTATATATTATATGTTAAACATAATATAATATAAGCTTCAAGGCAGTATGTAAATAGTTTACGTTTACGAATATTTAGTTATCAAAGTTTGTATGTAAAATGACGTAAAATTACAAGTAGCAGAATTTAACAAATCTTAACTTGGTTTTTCATTTTAATAAAGTTAATATCTTAAATAACAATAATAAGTTAAAATTTGAAAGAATATTTTCAAATTTGAATATAAGAACATTTTAAAACATTAGTTTCAAAACTATTTTCATGCAAAATAAACAAGCGTCAACATTTTAAATTTATTACATTGCTAACAATGGATTATTACTTTTTATAATATTAAAACTTTGTAACATAAATTATCTATTAAAATAATAAGTTTCTAATGAATTTCAATTACATTTCATGCTTTACTCAAATATAATTAAAAAGAAAGAATAAAAACTTTCTGATAAAATAGAAATACAGGCATTAATTTTTTAAAATATATGTGATACAATATCATTTTAAATAATAGTTGCTCTTTTACATCCAAAAAATTTAATTTCACGTTTCATATCTTCAAAACAATTTTACATTTTTCTTAAAAATAAAATATGATTATAAATTTAATTAATTTTCTCATCTAAAAGAAATATTATTTTTCAATAGCATTTCAATTTAATATCAAAATTTCTATTATGTTAATAGAAAAAAATAATATATAGAGAACAAAGCTTAAATATTTCCTTAGAAAATTATTCTTCTTTATACAGTCAACCACGAATTCTTTGAACTTCTTGTTCCATAATATTTTCCTCTTTTTTTTCACTTTGAGCGTCTTTGAAGCAGATTAATTGTTTTCCGTTTTAGCCGTAGCTATAAAAGTCATTTGATACATCGAAAAATCTTGAAATCTGTCCTAGATAAAGTTTCCAAAAAGGAAGCTATAAGTTTTCTTTCAAATCATTTTCTTAAAACTCATAGCGTTATTACTAAAAATGAATTTATTTATTGCTCATGCATTATATATATATATCTAAGTTCGATATATTACTTTTAATTCTTTTGTCTTACCTACTAATAAAAAAGTAATAATCTTTCGAAAGATTTATTGCAAATAATGGAAATATCAGACAAAATTGTAAAGGTTAAATATTAATATCATTTTTCTCTCTGAAATTTTTCACTGAAGAGTTCAAATTAAAATATTATTTATGTTTTGTTTTATACAAAAAAACCAGATAATTGATTCTTAGATTAGATATTTTATATGCACAATGTAATGCTATTATAAATCTAATATGTCATCACAAACTTTAAATCGAATAGAATGAAAATTTTATATTTTATTAAAATGTTCAAAACACTTTACATAAATTTAATTGCTTTTAAGTATAAAAAATTCATTGCTCTTTAAATATTTTCCTTAGATTTATTATATAAATAATAAGCAAATGTAAAAAGCACAAATTGCCAACTTATTGTGTATGCGGATTTTAAACATATATTTAAAAAAATATAAATAAACATTAAATGAAAAAAGAGACTTGTACACCAGAAAACATTTAATATTGTTGTCATTAACACTGTTTAAGATAGTGCAAGAAAACCTTCAACTCAAACTTTCCTTATTTAAATAATTGTGCCAACTAAGATAATATATTATAAAAAATTAAAACCGTGTATATATTATTATTATAAATTAAAATCAGTAGCTTTCATAATAAATATTTAAGGTATCATGTAACTAAAAGCTGTGTAAACGTTAAAGAAAATTGATTTTGTTGTTAATCAAACATGACACATATAGTCCATCGAACCAAAAGATTCATCGGGATCGTTACCTAACTTAGATCATTTGAAATTTAAAATTTATTCTATGTGTTTCACTGTAACTATATAGTCTGTGGTAGTGATTAACATAATAGAAGTATATACTATCCCAATTATAATACTTTGAATATTAAAACGCGCATTTGTTTTCCCACAAATGATAAAAATTCTAAAGTTTACATTTCATACATGATTGTATTATTCTACTATAATGCTGAAATAAGATGTCTTTCATATGTGAATATAAATTCTCAGTATTGTTGCAACTTGACATTAATTCCAATAGATACGTCTCTGAACCTTCAAATATCTTATTATCAACAGACATAGGAACTATACACAGACTTGGAATGCAATGTGTGAAAGAGGTCAACTTTATTTGCTGTACTTATAAAATACACCAACCAATATTAGATTATTACTAAAAGAAATACACACACATACATAATATTATAATTTTAAGCAGTTTTTTAAATTTTAAATATGTTAAATCTTCAAATAACCAATGCTATATTAAATTTTAAAAGCCATCGGGCATCTGAAATTATAATGAAATTTTAAAAGTTGTATGGATTACATATATCGTTTATGAAGTATATATTATTGCAAAACCATATTTTAGTATTTAGTTTTAAATAAATAAATAATAATTTAATAATTTGAATTTCGTAGTACATTTAAAATTATAATAAGAAACTTAGTTTTTTTTCTAAAAAACATGAAATATTAATATAAATTAAATTTTTGGATTAATATTTCATATTTTAAAATTATTAAAACTTTTTTTGTTATCTTAAACTTTAAATAAAATGTAGGAAAACTTGTATCTATAATAATATTAAAATTATTAATAAATGATGCAATTTGTCTTAGTTCTCTTCAAACATTTTTATTTTTACAAAGCGTAATCTGCATTACAAATTTAGTTCAATTTCTTTATACATTGATTAATTTGCCCAGAGAAATGGACTTAAAAAAGATCAAAATAATTCATAAGCATTTTTTTATAAATAGATTTTGAGATGAAGGCATATTCATGCTTTAAAGAAAAACTGTTGCAAGGAAGAAGGAACCAGAGAAGAAATGCTTTTATTCACTTGGAAACTGTTTCTTATTTTTTTGTTAAAAAATTTCTCTTTCAGTATTGTAATACTATTAGTATTTCATTTAAAGAGACAAAAGTGGTAATTCCAAAATAGTTTATTGAAAAATATCTAAATTCAGATATTTAGAAATAAATTATATATATAGATATATTAGGTTGGTGAAAAAGTTATGCATTATTTTTTTCGGTAGACGTCTGTAGTGATCGCTATCTCGTGAGGTATCTATCAAACAATTTCAAACTTTTTGACACTAAAATATTATCTTGTAGTTTTTTGTTTGATTAATTCAGTTATGAGTACAAGGTTTTAAAAATAGAAGACAACAAACAGAAAATTCGATACATTTATTTTTTCTTTTATAATGGCGAAAATGCTAAACAGGTGGCTAAAATTGTGA
The DNA here is from genome assembly GCA_026290005.1 of Latrodectus geometricus. Taxonomy (NCBI): domain Eukaryota; kingdom Metazoa; phylum Arthropoda; class Arachnida; order Araneae; family Theridiidae; genus Latrodectus; species Latrodectus geometricus. The sequence continues at coordinate 3,813 of JAPDSC010154234.1, forward strand.
AAGGTGTTTATCATCCTATATATGACTGTAACAACCAGTTACACACAATTTTGGTTTCGTCGATTCCTTTTGGGTATTTGGATGCTGATATTTGTAAATGATGATATATATATATATATATATATATATATATTGAATAAATAATTTACGTCGAAAGTTAGCCTAAAATATATTAAAATTATTCAGTTTTTTACTCAATATAAGTAACAGAAGCAAGTGATTATACTGATGATAAATCATTTTTCATTTTTAGTACTTTTCTTCCATTGTTAGTATAATCTGAAGGCGTATTGAAAGAACCTTTATAAAAGTGCAGTTTATTATGCACAATTTCTCGGAACTGTTGTCAAAAGTGGCTTAATTAGTTAACTTCATAGACTGTAGAAATACTCAGAGCAAATTTTTCTAAATTATGAAAACGCTCAACTGAAAAAATTGGGTTTAGGAGAAAGAATTAAAAATAATGAACACACAAATACCCACCCATTCACAGCCTAATTTAATTTTGTCGTTTTTTTCTGCTTTTTAGAATTGTTCTTTTATTCTGATGCCTAAGAAAAAGTGAGCTTTAACAAGTAATATTTAGTGAAGATTATTATTATTTAAATTTCTTCAAGCGTCTATGCGATTAGACAATTTGAATTTAAGTTAATCCCTAGTAATTCATATAAGAATATATATATATATATATATATATATTTATATATATATATATATATATATATTATAAAAGTAATTTACATTACTTTGCTGTTAACATATGTTATAATAAATTACGAAGATATAGGAATCATATTACAGTCAAAAAATGAAAAAAATACAAAAGATTCGTTTAAATAAGTTAATATATATGAAGATTTGTTTTTATACGTTAATAGATAGAAAAATGTTTGTAAATATGCAATGTAGGTGCCGGTCTAGTTAGAGATCGTAGGCAAAAAGGACTTCTGAACAACAAACAAAATAAATAATTTTGGAAAAATAGTTATAATAAAAAAATATTTTTTTTTATTTTACACTTTTAATTTTAGGTAAATTTATAGTCATTTAAATTTACAAATGTCAGTAAATTAAATGTCACTGAAAATATTTCATATAATTATTATAAATCATTTTATAAAAAAGAAAACATTTCAAGAAATAATGTATTTTTTTAGAAAATGTCACACATTTTCTAAAATCTATTATCATGGAAGTATACCTAAAATAATTCAATGACAGTCAATTTGATGTTTATACAAATGCTAGAAAATATTATTTCAGAAATTATAAAAATTACAGTATTTATTTTGTTATAGTGGAATGTAAAATGAATATATGTAAAAAAATTTACCATTGGATACTTTTATTATTAAAATGAACAAATAAATTTTGCACTTGCGTTTCATTTAAAATGTTGAAATAAGTTTAAGTCAAAAATGTATAATATTTTAATTTCTGGTACTTTTAACATATTCGTTGTCTTTACATTTTGAATAATCAGTATATTAACAGCATATTATTTCAATATAACACCAATCATATGCTTTCAAAATTATACAATTATTAACTGTTGTTGGTAAATTTAAATTTACTTAAATTTACCAACTATTATTTATTAAGTAATAGATTCTGATGATAAATCATAAAAATGTAGCATTTTTAAATGTATACAATAATCATACTGAAAAAGAATTTTTTTAAGTAAAAATTATGACTTTATATTAAGCAAAATTCTGGGGTGTAAAATAAATTTTCATATTAGTAAACTGCTTAATATTTTCATTCACAATTTCAATCATTCATAGTTCATCATTTAGTAAAATAATTAAGGAAACGATTGTTAAATTTTACATTAGGATGTTCTTTTTTTAACTTATGTTTAATATTTTAAGAATAATTTAAATTGTCAAGTTAATCAAATATAATTATATTAAATAGTGAATCACATTAAAATATAATTCCAGGTTTAATTCTTCCGTTGAAAATAATTTGACATATTTGAGATAAATTATAAATAGTAGCATTTGGTCAGGAAACTAATTGAATGTAAAGAATTTATGAAAAGATGTTTTATTTCATTATATCATATGTAAGGAATTTTGCTTCGGGAAAATGTAGAATAAACGAGGGTCACTCAGAAATCTTTGGGATACAACTAGGTTTTTTTGGGATACAACTAGGTTTTTGTATTATAAATTTTAAAATTTTAAGTGTGTTCAAAGTAGTCTCCTCCAGCATCAATTCACTTGTGTAGACGAATTTTCAACAGATTAAATGACTCAAGCCATTCATTTCTTAAAAAAGATGAAAAAAAATGCATTTATAACCACATCAATCTCTTCTTATGAATGAAAACGACGTCCACGTAAGTTCTTTTTAGATTAAAGAATAACCAATAATCGCACATATCAGGTGAATACGGCGGACGACTTTGAATCACTTTAATTTGTTTTTGTTTTAGAAACTCAACTGTTAATCCAGCTGTATGTGAAAATGCATTCTCATGGTGAAGCATTAGTCTTCTAATATACAGTTCCTGTAGAATTTCTGGAAGACATTTGGTGTTATACCAGTTTGCTGTTACTGTCTTCTGTCCTCCCAACTTGATGGCTTTGACCAATCCCTTACTTCTGAAGAAAACGACATACTCACTTTTTTCAGTGCGCGTTGTTTCTTAACCATTGTTGGCGTGGGGTCATCTTCAAGGACCCATACTTTGCTTTCTTGACGTGTTGGAACTTTAAAAAATGGTATGAATACGTTAAAAATGGATATATATATATATATATATATATATATATATATAATATATACATATACTTAATAGTCTATTTCCATCTCCATCAAAAATCCATTTTAAGTTATAAAAACGTTTTCTATATTTTTAATTAATTAAAGTTTCAAACGCAAATATATATATATTTCTTTTGAAATTTATCTTAAAATATTAAAATAAATCAAATTTTATAAAAACTTTTACCATATTTAATATATAAAATTTTATTTTTAGAAGGAAATACAAATGAATTTTGAAAATTATGCTCAGTTTTACCTCTTGTGGCAAAGGAACCTTTTCTAGAATAAGAACAACGTTTAAAAGTTCTTCCTAAAAATCATTTTTCTTCTCTTCCATTACAATCTAACTGTTTCTTTGCTTGGCGGTTCCCAAGTTTATTTTTATTGTCTTCCTTTATTTCCGCTTCTTCAAAGGGGATTAATTATTTATTACTTGAAAGGGACCGTGATTCATGATCCAAGTTGGAAAGTTGACCAAGAATCAGTTTGGCAAGTGCTAAACTATGTGGCCACAGTTAACCTTCCCTTTTAGAAAGTCCTCCTTTCTTTTTTTTCTTTTCTTAAAAACGTTTTGTTGTCGCACATGAATTGATCTGCGTTTTATTTCTTTCTAAGTAATTCTGCATTGAAAGCAAATCGCATGAAGTTTTTCGTTTTTGCAGTATAGGAAAAAATAATAATGGGTATTCAAATTTAAAAGGATAAATATACTTTGATAATTTATTTTCTTAAAGTTTCACTCAGAAACTGCTTTATTAAAATTTCAATTTTAACAATATATTAAATTTCTTTTTGTACACTAAGTTACTTAAAAAATAGTATAATTGAAAAATTATAAGTCATTTTTAAATTAAATGTTAAATATTTATAAAACTACAATATGTATAAGCAAATTTCATATCCTCGTATTTTTCTGTTACGTTTAATTTTTAATGTAATATTTAGTTAATATAGTTAGCATTACACAATTTATATTAATATCTATTTTTGGTTTTTTGTCTAAATTTAAGATATCCATGTCTGAAAAGTACAACACATATAATTTGTAAACTTAATTTTTAGACAGAAACTTTTTATAAGAGAAATCTTATTTATGAATTTCTAAAAATAATATGTCTTTTTACATTGAATATATTCTTGTCTGATTTTCTATTATTTTACTTTAAAAAATTGTTTTACATTAAAAAAAAATTTAGTTGCAAATTTCGAATAGCGATAATAAATAATATATGAGGAATATAATACAATATAACTTTTGTAACATTCTAGTTAGTTTAAAAATTTAAGCCAATATGTAAATTTTAAGACATAGTACAAGAGATGTAGAAGAAATTTCCATTTAGAAATATTATATTCCAAGCCAAATCTGTAAGCTCAATAAAATTCCAAAGTGTAAAGTGTTATTTGAATTAAAAACTTTAAAATAATACGGAATAATTATTTTTTCTGTGTTTATTTTATTATTACTCTATGTCATTTTTATTGATGCAAATTAATTATTGATCTTAAATTATAAGAAAAAGGGATGTAAAAATACCAACTAAACGTGAAGAACTGGAATTTAGCTCTTGGCAAAATTATCAAAACCAACACAAACACAGAAATTCAGTTTGAAAAATGTTGTCTTGTTGCCAACAAATGTTGACTAAAATATATTTTCCAAATCTGGCTTAATGAAATCAGATAGTGCCTTCTTAATTACATATATCATTTCTTTAAGCAATTGATCAAATGGTCTTAAATCAGGTGATCCAAAATAGGAACGCTATTGTTTGTTTTGTAGATGTAAGTCAACTGTTAGCAATCTACGTTACTTAGCAGACAAATGATAGAACGTTGAACATCAATATTGGTTGGAAAATAATTTCCATCATGTGGTATTTACTTGCAAGACATGATTAACTTGTATTGAAATCCCAGACCCATTTTCTACGAAGAAAAAATAAATTTTTCATAAAAAAAAACATATATATCAATAAAATATATGCAAGAAATTACCAATATATGCAACAGAAAAAAATCAAAATATTGAAGTTAAAATTATTACAGTCATATGTGTTTGCATTACTACATTGGTTAAGGTTGGACAACAACAATTTCCTTCAAAGTTTTTTCTAGCCTTTAAACGCACTTATTTCTGATATCGAAAAAGTTAGTTAATAACATAAAATCTATATAACAAAATTATAAGTTCAATAGATTCTTTCTGGATAATATATCATTTTTATTACAAATTTATCTATACTTGGATTAAAGCTAAAGTGCATTCACGTTACACACAAATAAGTATCATTTTAAGTGATCACTGGTAATTTTTTAATTATAATTATCATAACAAACAACAAAAATAATGTATATCTAGATTGCATTCCATTGTAATATTTTGAATATTGAACAGTTTGATAATCTAGCAAGTCTGAGTTGTTTAAAATTCTGAGTGTTAATTTACCAAAGTTTTCGTTCTGAAATTAGAACAACTATGAAAATAATAAATTTTTAATTGAAGAGTAAGTAGTTTCAATTAATTAGGTCATAAAGATAAGTTTTTTACAAATGTAGATAATTATATTCTAGAACTAGAAAAGAAGCCCTGTAGAACTATAAAATTTTTTTCAGGTTAGTGATTCAAGTATCACCTGAAACGAATGATGAGTGTTAAAGATAACTTATCAGAGGCTGTGAGAATAGAAGGGTATGTTTTTGTCAATGTCATTCTCTTATAAATCTCAGATTAAAGATTTGTTGCCTCTAGAACTATATTTAGAGGATTTTTATAATGTGTCTTTGTCATAAAGCTTTGCATTTTGAAAATGTATAAGAATGATAGAAATGGCATACTTTTGGTTAAATTTTAGTCATCCATGAAGGATACTAAGAGTTATCTGCCAAATGAGCATTTTTCTTTGAAATTCTCTGTACAAATCTATCTATATATCAGTCATTAAAACATTCTTTCAATGTGTACACATATGTTTACAATATATTAATGCTTTGAAAAATAACAAATACAATATTCAACGCATAAGAAAAAAGTTATTATATATGTAAATATAGAATAAAAATAAAATATACTTTTATAAAAATATATATAATAAATTAATATCTTTGCAATGAATTAAATTTTATATAAATTTTAGTTTCTCTCATAAACTAAATTAAATACAGGAAACTGTGATTAGATAAACATTTAGTTAATCGCCTTCCTGAAACTAACTTGGAGAATATGAAGTGACATTTTTGAAATTGTAGCAACTTCTTAAGGCATCAGGTGGTGAGCAAAGCACCTTATGCAACAAAAATTAACAAGTTCTTGAAAACCAACTATTTACTTCTAATCATCATTTCAGTATCCTCCTATCATACAATCCCCTTTTATTGGAAATTGTTATTTTTCCCTTGTCTTTTCTTTCCTTGTTTGAAGCAATTGTTTCTTAGATCTTATATGATATTAGAGTGAATATTTGTTACATGAGACTAGTAATGCATCACCGTTTCTTCTGTAAACATAGCTGAACTTTATGTCCTGGAGTATTTTCGTACACTTTTTGCTACCTAAAAAATTATATACAAACGTAAATCAATAGATTATCAAAAAATAAATGGAACGTTTAGTAACTTTATTAGATGGATCATTTGCAGAATAATTTGATAAATCCAGTGAGCAGAAAATTGATGAAGAAATAATTGTTCTCATAATAATGAATTTAAGCAGATCGATAAAAATAATAAATAATCAGCCTCTATAGGAATCATGTTTGTAATAAAAAATCAATTATTTTGAAAAGAAAGAAAAAAAATTAAAAAGCACAATCTTACATTTTTTTTTTCATTGATAAAAATGACAAGAAAAAATCAGAAATTATTGTCATCTAATTCAACAAAATGTAGTGCAAATACAATAAAAGAAATATTTGCGTCATATTCTTTTCCTCAACAGTCAACAGATGACCAATGGTTACTTGTATTGCATTTTAAATGTTAACGAAATAAATATCAGTGTTGATTTAAATTCTACAAAGATTCTCTAAAGCAATATGCTAAGAAAATAAAACTTCTTATGAAGATTCCTTATATATAACTTAAACATTAGCTTTTATAGAGCTACACAAAATTTGCAAATTTTTTCTAGAGAACATTTCCGAAAAGTCAAGAAAGCAATCGTACTTAACCTGATCTTTGTGCGAAAAGAGATTCAGAAGCCATCAAAAATTCGAAAAACTTTCCCCAAAGCCCACATTATTACGTATCTAAGATCTAAATGTTATAAAATTACCATTTCTTGCACAAAATGTTATAATTTTATTTGAAAAATCATTATTTTTATGTTTACCGAAAATGTATCTTCATTCAAAATTTTACAAGCCAGTTATATAGTTTTTATAATTTATGAAATGCTTTATCTTCTTAAACATTAGAAACTTTTTTCTTAGGAATCAAATTACATTTGAAAATTAAAATTTGATTCCTAAAAATTATAGGTTTCATATATTCATTGTTTATAATGATTTTATTTTTTAATTTATAGCTAATTTTAATAAAAAGTCATTGTGATAAACCCGTCACCCCACCCGACGCCCAATGTCAATGCTAAGATCTTACCTTCTAAAATGTTAATGGCCAATGATTTTATGAATTTTTGCTAAACCTTTAGTTTTTCAGTAACAGATTATTATTAAAGGAGTGTATTTTCATTACACATTATACATAAATATATGATACATGAACATATGGGTGTCAAATATAAATAACTATTATTTTTTGTTGTAAATTAGATAAATTTTTTAAATACATAAGATGTTGTTTGATCTCTAAACTTACAAGCTTCATCAATTTTTTGCCAGTTTATTTGATTTATCTCTAAGATATTCTAAGAATTTAAAATAAATTATTATTTCTGAAAATTATATTTTATATAGAGACCAATAGGTTACCCCTAATACCTTTCAAATATTTCATGAAAAGTAATTCAAAAATATTTAGTTTCATTTTGATGAAATTTATTAACATTTTAGTTACTGAGAATTTCGATGTTTAGATATTTCCTAGGAATTTCATTCTTTATGATTAGGATCGAAAAAAATAATTATTTCCAACCTAGTACATATTTAATTGATTTAAATGTTTAATTTTAATGAAAAAAGACTGAGAAGTACAAAGCATTAATATAAAATTTTATATTCTTTTAATTATATCCTTTATATTCAAAATCAAAAATATTTTGTTTTTCATTTCTGAAATATAAATAGTTTTGTTTCTAAGATATATAATATTTAACAATATACTTATGTATGTTTTGCAAATTACTCAGCTGTTACAAAAGTTCCATAAATTTAATTAAAATATATACTTAAATTTAATGAAAATAGAACTGAAAGAAAATATGAAATGAAATTTCTATATTAATATTCATTGGAGTATATTGAAATTTTTGGGTTACACATATTACAAATTATAGTAAATAATTAAAAGGGAAAATCAATTTTATTTCAATCAAATTTTCATCATCATTTGAAGGATGTTTTGTATCAAATGAATCCATATTTATTATCAAATATTTTAATATTTAATAACATTGATTGCACTAAGATAATAAAAACATGGATTTCATTAAAAATATTAGCATTACTATACACACCATAAATGCATATTTGTAAGCAAATTTAATATTTTAATAAATATATTTATTCAAATAGCATCTTCAGAAGAAAGAATTATTCAATTTCATTGAGTCATATACAAGCATTGAACGATTTCAGTTCAGTAAATGATTACATTTTTAGATCCTATATTATAATAGACTTATTTTTGATAAAAAAAAGTAATGATAAAAAATAGAATTTCTTGAGTATCTGTACTAATCCTAAAAAATATTCAAAATATATAACTTGAACAATATTCTGTTTGTTTTTAAAGGATTTATAGAAATACTTACCGCATATTTTAATTTAAGTTCATTACCTTAATCTGAAGAAATTGTGTAATCATAAGATTAACCTAATTTTTCTTGAAAAATTTGGGCACATTTTATAAAAATTTAACTTGAATATTAACCTTAATACGTTTCCCTTCATCACAAATTTTAAGTATTATCTTAGTTTATAAATGTTATATAATCAAAATTTTTGATCATAATTTAAATTTCTCTCAAGTGAATATTTTTCTTCATAAAGTATCTTTCAACAATATCTTTATAAATAATATTTGTATCATTTTATTTTGTAGTATTTTAATCCCATGATGTTTCATTTATTTTTATTTTCAATAATTATTAAATGTGAGGTTTTAATGTAAAAAGCATGTTTAAAAAAATTCAATAATTGTAAAGAATAAACCATTCATATTAATAATTGTAATGTTATAGAAACTAAACTAATCAGTAATGATCAGTATGTAATAAAACAGTAATTATGTTAAATTTAATCAATCCGTATATTTACTTAATATCAATCTGTATTGAAATATATACGCTAAAAGGGTAATACATACAATGCTATATTATTTATTTAGTTTCTAATGATTTAGTGTGAGTTTTTTTATTTAAAATTCTATAAATAATTGGTTTTGTGCAAGCTAATGATCATTCTTGACTAAATGATTCTCAACAAAAGTTAATTAGAAAATTCCAGTTACAATAAGAAATATTTAAGTAGCACAATGGAATTCCCTTGTAATTCATTCATGTTTTCTTTATTTCTGTTATTCTGACTGCTTTACATTTATTACGTTAATCAATTTCTATTATTATTTTTACTCTTACTTATAATTTGTGTTGCTTTACATTTGGATTTTAATTATAATTTTCATTATAACTAATTTATAGCATTAAATTGTTCCTGCACATTAAGTGGATTTTAATTATGTTACAATTTCTATATAAAACTGTATTTAGTAGTAGTGTGTGTTTGCCGGAGCTGGCGCAGTGACCTTTAGACCATAAAGCACACCCATAAAATCCCCACCCACTTTTAGAAT
>JAPDSC010154244.1:0-80963 GCA_026290005.1 Latrodectus geometricus
GCCGAGTTAATAACTAACTACTCTAGCCTTCAATTCAGCAGTTTATGTGGATTCGAATCCTAACTAAACATGGACATTCGTACAGTTTCAGAATCCATTTCAAACCGTAGATTCCGGTCCGTTTAGAAATATTGATCGCAAAACGTGATCGTGCTGGAAGACAAACAAGCCAACTTTATCTATTAATTAGCCTAATTTATTTTATGCTAATACAGCAGCATGCAATCCGCATTTGAAATGATAGTATAATCTATACGCCGTCCACCCTGTTTTGTGGTCAGTGTACCTGACTGCGGATAGGAAGGTCCTGGATCCGAATCCTTGTTCCTTTTTTTAACAGCCAACCATCACCCGTATCAATATTAACCGAGATTGCTGCTTAATAATCAGGGACTTAATTTTAATAAATATCTCAAATTTCAAGATTTTATGTATATCCTGAGTTTACTTATAACAAAGTATTGAATCTTTTGCTTTGATCAGCAGAAAACAACTAAACATTCTTAAATATATTACTAATGGTGACTGGAGTGCCTGTGCGAATACCCATGGAAGCACATATTATCAAACTCATTCTTAGTCTAATATTCCTGATAAATTCTTCCGTTTTTAACACCAACGTCAATAATTTAGAGGAATTCCAATTAAAAGTTGACCGCATAACACTGGATAGCAATAGAAATCTTTATCTCGTCTAGGGAGCTAACCATTTCGCTATTAATTCACCCCATCTTGTAAGGACTTTCATAGCAAAGAGTAATTGTTGGTGTTCATGGTGATTTTACTTGAAAAATTAAGTTATGATCACATAGCCCTTCCTCTTCTGCACTCACTTTAGGTAATTGAATTTACTGAAAAAAATCACAAATTATGACATTGGCAGGTTCAGATACAATGTTCATCATTGGGAACGAGTAAAAAGCAAATAACAATTCTGACCATCACATGTGGTTCATACACCTCTACTGAGTAACCAGACTTACCTTTAGAATATCAAATGTCTCTCATTCTATGTGAATAGAAAAATTTTTTATATCTCCACCATATGCCTGACTATTAGTCTTTTGTTGAAAAAATTCTAGATTTTTAATCTCTTTCAAACAGATATCTTCACGAAACCGCCTTTTATTCTGGACTTCTTGAAAATTATTGATCTTATAAATCTTGACTCATTTCATTTATCATTTTTACGCCAAGTACTAAAACTCTAGTAGAATTAAAAAGTGGCTTATAAAACCATCAAAAAGGAAATATATGTTCTGAATTTCTTATAATATTTAGTTAACAGGAGGACGCGGTAGTCTGGTTAGTTAAGGTCTAGTTCTTATTGTTGGAAGGTAGGGAATATGAATCCCATGATTAACTGAGGATTCGTAGTGATCAGTGAAGATGGCTGGGCGATGTTAAATATTTGATAGAAATGTCTTCCAAATGGAAAGATTCTTCTGAGGATTGCAGATCAAGTATTAAGGGGTCCTCTGGTTGATCGGTGCTTCTAAATTACGAAGACTCTTACAAAGCAGCTTTCAATTACTGGTAAAATGAAAACTCTAGGAAAGGTACAGGAAAATATATTGTTTTAGCAACAACAATTAGTTAACAAAAATTTAACTAATCCCTAAATGGACTATCATCATATGTTTACATAATAAACAATTAGTTTTTAGACGTTTGTCACTAAGTAAATTGTTTGTTTTAAATTAATGACAAAAATCCTTCATTGGTTGTTCATTTATAGTTTTGAACAGATACATTGTAACTCACACTCTGTCCAGTTTAAGGCATCGAATTCCCCCCTCTCTCTCACACACACACATTTTCCTTCTTCCCATATTTCACCAAGAAGTTTCAGAAATTGGAATAAAAAATTTGATTTACTTCTGCTTGACTTACAACTTGAAAATACATAAGGGAAATTTCTCTAGAAATTCAAAAAGAAGACGCTGTTGGAATTTTATTGGATATAATTTACATTGCTGGCTTAATAGGAATATAATTTATATAAATAAAAAGTATTTAAATTTGTAAGAAGATATAAGGCAAAATTCTTTGAGATTGAATTGATTTTACAGAGAGCTTATCGTCGAAAACGAAAACATTATTTTCCAGTGTATTAAATAGTAGAAAAAATTATTTTATATTACCCGACTGATTGCTGATTCTAAACAACTAGTCATTCCACATGATGGTGAAAACTATTTATGTCATTGTAAGCTGTGTAATAATGTAATAATATTATACCAAAAGTAAATGATTTTGTTTAGTTTATTTCGAAAACATAAAATAGGACTCTAAGAATGTATCTTTTTAAAGAGTTAGTTATAATTCATTAAATACAATGTTTTCTATACAATCATAACAGTTTTAAATATAACCATTAGTGCTAGCCAATGAGAATATTCATATTCAAACATTTTTTACCTGATTACTTTAAGAGCATTATATTTTTACTGAACATTACTGAACTCGCATATGCTCATTTTGATGTAAGTAGTTTAGATGGAAGAATAAAATCATGTAAGTTTTGAACTTTTTATCCAATAAAAATAAATTCTGTGAAAATTTTCAAAAAAAAATTATAAAGTAAGAATATAAATTTTTATGTTTTTTTTAGTGATGACTGATAATTTATAGAGCTAATAATAATAGTAAAATATAGAGCTAAAATTTAAAAAAATTACAGAGCTAATAAAAATAAAAAAACTAAAGACGATAATCAAGTCTTTTTCTTTATATACATCAGAAACATTACTTTATTTGGAGATTTGCCAACTATGCAGTTTTTACTGAATGGCCATGTCAGCCGTATGTCCAATCTTCATCTGGAGGAGGTGGAGGAGGAGGATATTATTATTCCTCTGGTGTATCCCTTTCCAACTTGGATAACTTTTTAAGGTATCAAGATATTGATAGAACATAAAAATTATGATAAGCTGTCTTTTAAATTACCTTTTTTAAAGTAATATTTATTTAATAATCATACTACGTTATTAAATTTGTATCTCATAGTTAATTTTCTCTTAACTTATTCCTTTTAACAATCATCTTAAAAAATGAATTCATATTTTAATGAAGAATAAAAAATTAAAAGGGGGTTAATTATATTTTACAAAGTAAGTTAAAGGGAAAATTATTTATATTGCAGCATTTCCGTGAAGGAAAAATTAGTGGTCACTGAAGCACATATTCTCGTGGGGTTTATTTTTCACAACATGGGAAAATTATAAGTGAGAATAATATCTTATTGCAGATAATTATCAATAAAGGTGAAATGACGCTACTAGCAGTTTCCTATGAAGACTTCATTTAACAAAATTTTATAATCTTGATACAGACAGATATTATTTATAAGAAATAAATGCAATTTTCTACAATCAGTTTGAAAAAAATCCTAGTAAACATATTTTAATATTTACAGCATTTACATAAACACGTGATCTTGGCTTTTTTTTTCCTTTATGTCAATGTATATTACCGATTCCATCACTGATCTTTTTAAATTTTATTTTCTTTACCATGTTGAGGTCTTATAATCATAGCTGTAACTGTTGCTTATAATAATTTCAGAACAACTGAGACATTGAGTTGGAATTAAACTTCTGTTGTATCTTGAGTCTCAAAAAACAGTTATCAAGATGATGAAAGGATTGACTTGGTCGAGCTTGAAAAAGCATTATTCTGTGAGTATTCTTAAATATAAGTATTACTCAAAATCTATGCTATAGGCAAGGACTTTGAAGGTCAAAGAAGCTTGATTACCGATTGTTGTAGTAAACAAACAAGTTTTATCCCTTTATTTACGAAACTTCGATGAAATTTATTTATTAATGTCTCTAAATAAGTAAATTGTCTTTTATCCCAATCATTTGCTTAATAATTTTGCATTTAAAAATCATTAATTAGTAACCTTTATTTTCAAAGAATCCTTTTTCAAAATGTTTAGTCGAAACTTATTATGTAAATTAAATGAATATGATAATAAAGATCAAACAGAATTTAATTAAATTTTAATTTCAAATTACCTTAATATAGCATATTTTTGTTTTAACTTTTGCAAGTATTTTAGGAAGTACGTTCTTTTGTGTTGCTTGTGGATAAAGATATTTTTAAAAATTATTGTTGAGATTTTAAATCATATAATGTTTTAAATTCATATAAACAAATATATTTATGAATTCTAGTTGTTGCTATATTTGTTTCCAACATAAGCTACAAAAATGCTATTTAATATAAAAGCTTATAATATGCTCTTAAGGGTAAAAAAGTTGTAAAGAAAAACTTAATCTGGTGAAAATTAATCAGTACAAGGAAGAATACACATGAACATGGTATTCAATCAATGATTATTGTATTTAATATGTAAAATAAACTGAATTTAATTAAAAAGTATGTAAAAGTTTTCATTAGGAAAAGTGATTGTATGATTTGGAACTACTTTGATATACCCCCCAAATCGGAAATTTGGCGATTTTTTTTCCCTCACCAACCATAATACCTATTTTTGGCGCCTTTTTTCACTCGCCAAGATGGTTTCTCGCTAAATACAAATTAATAGATAAAAAACTTTAAAAGAAACTAAGAAAATGGTACAAAATACAAGAAAATACTAAATGTAGCAACAGCAAATACCTAAAAGCTGAAAAAACCTAAATTGGTAACACCAAAAAAAGAAACAGCAACCCTAAAAAGTCTGTCGGGAGTGCCAGATTTGGCGCATAATTTTTAGGGGGTATATCAAAGTTGTTTCTATGATTTTTTATCCACAAAAATTTACTATTTGTTATAGGTGCCAAATCTGGATTACTTGTTGTAAATAGGTTCATATGCTTTTGGCTGAGCTGGGAACCAAGAGCATAAGAACAAATTGTCAGTGTTGTCATGAATGGTTAGTGTTGCTGCAGTTGGCTCTTCATAATAGTAAATCCCACCTCGGGTATGGATGTTTGTAATAGTTCAGAATCTTCTTTAAACTGTAGATTTTGGTGTAATTAGTCCTTGTGCTAAAAATTGGCTGTTGAGTGACTGACCAAAATAATTCATATATTCTTAAATCCTTTAATTTTGTGACTTGATGAATTCTAATGTGCAGGAATTTAGGTAAAGTGTAGATTAGGGTACTCCTTAATAAAAAAAAAAAAAAAAAAAAAAAAAAAAAAAAAAAAAAACTTGGTGATAAAATTAAATTTGTTAATCCATTTATTTTCAGCACTTTAACTAACATGATTTAAGAGTTATCATTTTGTCATTAGCATGTTGGCACCTATCTTAGCATAATAAGATAGCCAAAAAGCCAAGGGGTACTCTAAAGTAAACTTTGTTCAGGAATTTCATTGAAGCTATGGTAATCATTGATTCATATAGAATATTCTCTGTGAAGTTTGAAGTTTGGCTAGTTATTTTAAAATTTTCTATAATATCTCTTACAATTTTATCTGAAGAATTCTAGAACTTTGTAGGAGAATGTTTTTTAGAATTATATAAACTTTTTGAATTATGTTCAAAAATATTTAATTCTTTTTGGAAATTTGGTTGAGAATTCTATGCAGCATATTAAAAACCTGGAACTGAATTAAATTGTGGTTTAGGTCCCCTTCTTCGCCAACTTGCAAATTTGAAGTGCTTTTTCACACATGCTCATTAATTACTCTTTTGTTTTAGCTTTGTCATTGGTCACAAATTAAGATTAACTTTGAAAAAGGGGTATAACTTTCGCCGTGGCAACAGCATTTTTGAAAATGCGCCAAGCATGAGACCCAAAACACATTTTCACCAAGTTGTGATTATGGATTGATGAAAATTTTGTCGTCGTTGTCAACAAAACTAAATATTATGCTAAATCAATACCAGGTATCAGAATTTTACCTGTTTGGTTGGTAACAGTCTAGTGAAGGCATTATAGCTCACAGAACTAATTTTAATCAATACTTTTGTCTATACTTGTCTTGTTGATGTTTTTAAGATTAGAGCTGAAAAAGGGAAATTAATATTTACCATTACTTGTATAAAAATGTAGCAATAAACCCTGTAAGCCTGTTAGTAAAGAGAGTTTGGTGCGATTTTTAATTTTCATGTCAATCTGTGCTGTGCTAACGTAAATTAGATCACTAAATGCTATATCCAATTTTCTACATCCTGATTACACTCAACTCAAATTTTGAGCATCACAATCTTGCATTATTTTCTATTTCCAATATTACATTATATTTTCTTACTAATGAAATATTACAAATCTAAAGATTAGAAACTTATGTAATCTTGGATCTACTTTGATATACCCCCCAAATCGGAAATTTGGCATTTTTTTTTCCCTCACCAACCATAATACCTGTTTTTGGCGCCTTTCTTTACTCGCCAAGATGGATTCTCGCTAAATACAAATAATTAATACATAAAAAACTTTAAAATCAAAACTCAGAAAATGGTACAAAATACAAGAAAATATTAAATTTGGCAACAGCAAAAACCTAAAAGCTGAAAAAACCTAAATTGGTAACACCAAAATAAGAAACAGCAACCCTAAAAATCCGTAGGGAGTGCCAGATTTGGCGCATAATTTTTTGGGGAGTCGAAAATAACTTCCAAAATTATAAAGTCCAAATTTAACAACTTTATAAAATTTAAACATCTAATTAACTTTTTTATTATAAAGAAAAAAAAATTTTGTAAATAAACAATTAAAAATAAGACATGAAGCATAAGCTTCAAAGGTTACTAAAACTTTAAATAAATCATACACATTGAAATATATCATAGAATTGCCTAATGAATCTATTTTGATACGGTAATTTACAAGTTTAGTGTTTTTGAAACCTGTATTAACTCATAAGGATTAGCTGAAGTAATAATTTTTCTGTGTTTTTTAATCTGTTATATTATTAAACATGCTGTATCAACACAATTTTGCTGAAACCTTTGCAGTCATAAGTTGACTTCTTTCAAGTTATGCACTTATTATATAAAACAGTGTCCTATGCACTTTTTAAAATCTATACTGGCTTATTCATAATTCTTATTTAAAATTTCTTTCTAATATCAACTTTGGCTGTTCTAAGGATTTTATTAAATTTTTTAGGAGGCACTAGAATGTTACCAAATTTTATACCATATTTAATGAATTTTTGTCCTTCTTAAGCATAATGTTAAGTTAAATCTAAAGATTTTCTTTAGATTTAACTTAACATTATAATAATTTAATTTCAATAAAAAGAGGAAATATACAGTGATAACTTTTTATGACCTTAACTTGGAAGATTTACTTTCAAGTTAAGGTCACGAATATGGTATTCTTAAAATATATTTTTCATTAGTATTTTAAAATGTTGAAAATTCAAAATTTTATTAAATGAAGTCTCAAAATTTACTCTAAGTTTAAACTATTAGAATTTTGTATCATGACTGTTAGTGTTTAATCAGGTAATAGACTCATTAAGTCATCACACTGCTAATATCAAAGATTATCAACAAAAGCCTTTTTACTTTAAATTCAAAATATTCAAATAATGAATATATTAAAAGGAGTGTTAATTCACTTAAGATTTTAAACTTAAAATTTTTATGGGTTTGATGTAAAAATGATATATAATACAATGGTTAATTCCCAGTGAACGGTATGCATATATACAATCATAATTAATTGTATATAATATTGTATAAAATTATATTATTTGTATAAAATAATATAATTTTATATTATATAATTATATTAATTGTATAAAAATAGCGTACTGTACACTGGGATACAGCCAATACAATTATTATGCAATTTATTATTTTGAAATTATATCATAAATTCTACCTATTTCTGCAATTTTCAAAAAATGTCTTAGTCCACTTTTTTTTTTGTAGTTAATACCTCTATTTGTAATTCTTGGAGCAGGAATGGGGTTGTCTGTTGCGTATTTAGCAAGATTAGCCTTTAAAAATCCTGATGTTAGGTGAGTATATTAATTTTGTATTACTTGCATAGTGAGAATTTTTTTTGAAAGATAAATATGTATTTATAGGACAGAAATGTTATCCAGCATATATATATTTTCTTCATTCGATTAAAAAATATAGAAAAAGTGGAGGGCATATTTCTTTAGTTTTCTATTACTTTAAATAGAGATGCATATATATTAATATATTTTAATATTTTGTTACTTTTTCAAAATATTTTCAAACTGTTTTAAAAAATTTCAAATCCAGTATTTGGAACAAATTTAATGAATTTTTTTTTAAGAAATAAAAGATAGATACTACTTTAAATGATTAATGTATATATTTTGTAAGTACTTTTAGGTCTAGTGTAAATAAAAATAAAGTGAAATCCTTGTTTCTAAATTTGAATTTTTTTTAATGAAACAGATATAACAAATTAATTATATATATATATATATAATATGTAGCTGTATGTATGTGCCAATGAACTAGAGCCCTTTGAAATTTCCATTTAAATGCTTGCAAGGGATGAATTATACATGTTTCTATGATGTGGTTTACACATTTTAAAAATTCTAAGTAAGCTTTAAGAGTGCATTTCACAATGAAAAAGTAAAATGGGAAAAACAACCAGTCTTCTTTTTTTTTTTCTCACCATTAGTGCCTTATTAGTGCTTGCTTAGCAGGGACCTTAATTTTGAAAACAACCTATTGTTATCCATTCTTAAAGACAACCATATCAAAGGTTTTTAGAAGTTGGAATCTGAACAATAGTCCTTGTCTGGAATATGTAATTGTTGTTCGAGCACAGTTTTCCAAGAGCGGGATCAGCATTGTCTCTGACAAATTGAGTTACTAAAAAGAACTCTGCTTCAAATTGCAAAAATCATCAACCAATGCTTTAAAAAGATTTTAGCTTGAATCATGCATACGGAAATGCAGAAAATAGTTTTGCACAGTTATTTTAGATATGGTGAAAAGATGCATCTGACAATACTCTTCTAACCATCTTATTAAAAAATCTAAAATAAATGGATTCCAGAAGCATGTACTCTCTGTGTCAAAATGAACAAGCTGTTATCCCTGCAAAAGGTGGTCCAAAAAATTGATCTTGGGTTTCTGATTCATTAGCCACACACACAGCAAAAATATTAAATTTTTATAAAACTATTAAAATATCAAGATTGAAATATATTGACATTTTTTTAATTTATAAATTATACTTTTATTTAAACTTTACTTTTTAAAAACTGAAATATTGGCTATATTAATTAATCTTATGGTTAGCTACCTTATAAGCTACCTTAAAGAAATCCTTTTTTTTTAATGCATAATAAGAGAGAATTTTTAAAGTCGGAAATTATTGATGATTTTAGAATAGTTAGAGAATAGTTAAATCTAGTCTTTCTTGTCATCTTTTGCTATGTTACATGCTTTCTGAAGTTCATATGATACAAATTTCTTTGAATAACTGTAAATTTGTTCTCTAATTATATACAATATTGCCTAACAAATATTTTCTATATTTATTTGTTAGGCAATATTGTATTGCAGAACTTCTTTCATTTCTAAGATGAAATTTCATTTTTTATTGATGGTGAATTAATAATTGTAAGTTATTGATTAGATGTATCTTTGATATTCGTTTGAAGTATGTAAAAGCTGATATTTTTTCTGGGTTTGCACTAAATCATATCTTTTAAAAACAGGAAAATTGGGAATGCTCAATTTACTCAGACAATTTAAAATTGTATATTTTTAATACTTTATTTTTGCTGATAAATCTTTTATAGATTTTCTGTAACCTACTTAGATATAAATCCATAAAATACCAGATAGGATATATTTATGACTTTATATTTCTTATATGTGAATTCTAAATATAAACATAAAAATATGATTATTTTTTCAAAAAATTATGATGTAAAATTTTTTTGTTCATGTATTACTCAATATAGAACATATAAATTTATTAAAGTTTAATAATGTTAGTGATATTAAGTGCATTTTATTTGATAAAGACATTTTTTTAAAATTAATCTGTGAAGCATTTGAGAAATATTTTCTACCCCAAATTTTATAAGACTCATTCCAAAATAAGGCTTAAAAAGTTCCAAAATAGGGCTTAAAAATGTTCAAAAATATCTTTCAAACTTTCAATTCAAAAATATAAATTATGAATTAAGCAGCTTTACAAGCTTACAACATCTACTTGGGAGAAAATCAAAATTTGATACAGTCATTTAAAAATTTAATTTAGAAGAAATAAAAAGCATAAGCTTCAAGGGCTACTAAATCTGCAAATGAATTGCATATATTGGAATAAATCTTAGAATCGTCAAACAAATTTTTCTGGTACATTTAGACCACTGCCCCAGAAAGCATTTAAGTCAGTAATAGTTCATCCCTTTTCTGACTTGCTGAACTCTAGATTGCAATTTTTATTGCCCTTCCTAATGTTACCAAACACCAATCTTGCCAAAACCTCTGTATTATATATGCTAGGGTTAAGGTAGATTTTTATTAGATCTTGAGTCGCAGTAGTTTATAATATTTTTTGTCGAAGATTTTCTATTTATAAACATGAATTTTTTTGGCCTTTATATTTTTTGTATCTGTAATGAAGTAAAAAAAAAATTTTTTTTGCTTATTAAATTGAAACTATTTTTGTATTTTATAATTTAAAATTAGTTTTTTATTGTATTTTAAAACATAGTTATTATAGAAGTAAGCTGTTTTCATAATTGTGCCTATTTTTAGAGGTATTTAAAATACAAATTTTTGTTTTTAAAGCTATAGTAAATTTGAAATTTTGTAATATTTACCAATTATTTATCTTATGTATGCTTAGTACATGTGACTAAAATATGCATTTTGATTCATTTAGTATAAATTTAATTTAAAAAGATTGAATTAAACTATTAACTTTCTACTTCAAAAGATTGTTTTATTTTAATACAAAAAGAAATATTGCTTAGTGATCATCTTGACAGTCAAAGGTTGTTGTAAAATAAGTATTTGAACACTCTACACATCTTAAATATTCCAGAGGAAACTTTAGAAGAGGCTGTTTTCATACGTCACTAATTGTAATATTCAGATGCAGATCGACTGGAAGTCGAAGATTGTTGTAAAAGATTTGAACGTTTGTCCCCTCTTAATGCTAGTTTCTGAACAGTTTGCGTTTTTATATTAATTTCAACTTGTGAATTTAATTTCTGACAAGGATGTAAATATGTTTTAGAATCTACAATAAGTTCTAATATCTATCAAACTATTGGGTTGTTCGGAAAGTTATTTCGTTTTTTTTGGGGAACATGAAAGACAGTTTTCGTATAATGAATAAATATTTTATTAAATTATATATTGGCCATTCTGGTCCTACACCTTTTGCCATCTTTGTGGCAGTAACATAATTCCCCTCTCATAAAAGTTTTGGTCCTTGCTGGCAAAAAACTGGTTCAGGTGGTTTTTGACATCTTCATTTGAGGTAAACGTTTTGTCATCCAAAAAATTTTGCAGGGACCGGAACAAATAGTAGTCAGAAGGCGCCAGATCTGGAGAATATGGTGGATGTTGCAGTACGTCCCATTCAAGCTGTAAAAGTTTTTGGCGAGTGACCAAACTTGTGTGAGGTCTCGCATTATCCTGGTGGAACACTACACCCTTCCTGTTGTTTAATTCGGGCCTCTTCTCTTTAAGTGAATCATTCAACTTGTCCAGCTGATGACAATAGACTTCTGAATTAATCGTTGTATTGTCCGGCAAAAGCTAAAAAAAAACGATTCCTTTGACATCCCACCAAACGGAGAGCATCACCTTTTTTTGGTGAATGTTGGCTTTTGACACGCTTTGAGCCGGTTTATCTTTTCTGCTCCATGCCCTCTTGCATTTAACATTGTTGTATACAACCCATTTTTCGTCCCCAGTAATAATCCGCTTCAAAAATGGATCATTTTCTTGACGTTTGAGGAGCGAATCACACACATCAACGCGACGACACAAATTTCGCTCCGCAAGGACATGGGGCACCCACACATCGAGCTTCGAGGTTAAGCCCATGGCTTTCAAATGGCCATAAACAGTCGAATTCGACAAATTTAATCTCTCACCGATCTCTCGTGTGGTTATTCGCCGATTTCCATCAACTAATGCCTTTATAGCATCTTTGTCAGCTTCGACCGGCCTTCCAGACCGTGGTGCATCTTCGACGTCAAAATTGCCGGATCGAAATTTTGCAAACCATTTCTGGCACTGGCGTACTGTTAACACGCCTTCTCCATACACATCCGTCAATTTTTTTCTCGCTTAGACAGCATTTTTACCTTTTCTGAAGTAAAAAAGTAAAATATGACGAAAATGCTGCTTATTGCTCTCCATATTTAAAAGGGCACCAACCAAAAACTACTGCGTAGAATTAATAGAACTTTTTCACACACAAGCCTTGCAATATCAGCTCTCAAGACATATAATCGTTATGCGGCTTAAGTGTGAAGTTGGTTTCGAAAAAACGTAATTAAGTCCTCTGACGGGAAAAAACGAAATTACTTTCTGAACAACCCAATATAAGTTCGAATATAATTATTCCAGTCCAAAAAATTATGGTAGAAAGAACTAAAATACTGAATCTTCTGGCAGGATTTTTTTTATGGATAGTAGACTGTTTCTTGTGATGTCTTGGGAAATAATTTGAAAGAAACTCTTGCATGCACCTTGAAAGGCACGTGTGTATAAAATTCACTCTTCTCTGTAAACATTTTACTTTTGGGATTTTTCTGAGGGTCTTTTCGTCTTGCAAACTACTATCATTAAACAAAAATAAGAATATATTGAGAAAACTTAATAGAAATGTATGAAAATGTAACTGAATTTTAAGACCTGAGTTAAAATGAACTTATCAAGGTAATTTATTCCTGACTTTGTCTTTAAAGTTTGTTCCATATACGGCTTATTAAAGCTAGACATCACTTCATGAAAGGAATTAAAAGATGTCTTATTAGTTTGTTTTGCTGAAGTACATTTCTTGATTTGGTGCATATTAAATTAATACCAAATCAAGAAATGTACTTCAAGAAAAGTACTTCAAATCAAGAAATGTGATAAAGAGAGCATGTAACTGCTTATATCCTATGAAAAAGTGCACTTTTTTATTATTAACTATCAATTAAGTTATTCTATTTATATATCCAGATATTTATATATTCTAATTAAAAAAGATGATTATAAAAATTCAAAGGAATTGCAGAAGTAACTAGTAATAAAAATAAGGGCAGGATATGGTTTTTCATTTTTCTCACAGCAATAATAATTTGTGAAAAATATTATGCAATATCCATTGCTGTGTACCATATTATCTGCAAAACTTTTTTTTTGCAGTAAAAGAAAAAATCATTGCATTATCGGCAGTGGTGTAAATGATTTTTGATGAATAGTAAAAAATATGTATTGTTGAGTCAAAAATAAATATTGTATAAATGGGTGTCACATAAAAGGAAATAAAGCACAGTATTAAAAATATAATAAATTGTTCAGAAAGAACATCTATTAGAGAAAAAAATCTTTTTGGAGCTACCTCATCGTAAAGTGCGATAAACTGAAATGAAAGCACAAAATGAATCAAGAGTGATAATTTTGAGAAGATTCTAGTAAAGCTTATATTTTAGTTTTAAAATAATGTTGGATATTTTAAAAGTAAAATAAATTTTCCTCCTTAATAATTAAATGAAAGAAATGGATTATTTTTTAATTGTGTATTGTATTGGATACATTTTACTTTCTTCTTCTTCTCTTGAGCTTGTCAGATGTGTGGCACCTCTGCATTGTTGCATTTTGTACCATGCTCCAAGCCCAATTTATTTCCTAGTTCCATTGTCTTGGGTCATCTACTTTGTTTATAAAGTCTGATAGGCCCTCAATGGAGTTTAGATGTAACTCTTTAGGATATGGATTACCTAGAGTAGTGAATCTTGTAAGGGCAAGAGCATCACACTCATATAGGATATGATGAGCTGATTCTACCCCTGCGTGGCATTTCCTACAAATTGGTTCTTGTTTAAAAAGCCCCATTGTATGAAGGTGTTTCCTGAAATGATAGTGCCCAGTAATGAAGCCTACAATTGCTTGAGTCTTCAATCTTGGGAGTCTAAGAATTTCAGATGCAATTTTCTCAGATGAGTTGAAAATCATGCTTTTGGCATGTTTCTGTCCAGGAGAGTCACGCCAAACTTTGTTCATCTCCTGTTTTTCCCATTTTTGAATGGCCTTCCTTGTAGTCTTCATGTTGATCCCACAAAAGGGTTCCATTCCTATTGGATTGAAAGAGGATCTACATTTTACTTTACTGCACATGCTTTGTTTTTTTACTTCACATTAATGTGTTCGTCGCTATTTTTTTTTTTTTTTTTTTACTTGCTTTCATTATAGTTTTTAATTTAAAATCTGCTGTGTAACTTAAATTTTTTCAAATCCTAATGACAATATACGAATTTGAATATTTTCCGAATGAAACATCTCACGTCAAGAAGAAATGCGAAATGTTACCAAATTCATTCTTGCACGTAATTGGGTAAAGCTGATTATAGCTGAAATAAGTTAGTTGTGTCATGGCACCATCTATTATTTATTTTATGAAATATGAAAGTATTTTTTTTTTAAACTTTCTTGCAATATTTTCTGATAGATTATTTTTTTTATCAGATAATCCATAGTGGTGTTTAATATGCATAAAGAAATTCGGAACTTTTTTAACACTTAATCTGTTGATCATATATAGGAAAATATGGTGATCACTAACAGTTATTCTAAATCTTTATTTTGTAATATGTTACTATTTATTTGATTTATAAGATAATAAATGGTATTTTTTTTTTTTATAAAATAAGAGTAATAGTAATGTGAACTAATGTAATTTGTTTTTCTTATAATTTTGAATTATAATTAATTATTCTAACTTTAAAAAATAAACTATTAAATTTATTTTTATTGGTAATTTGGTTAGATGGAAATTAAATTAGTGTAGTTATATATGTGAAATGAATCAGTCAAATTGTTAATAAGTAATGATAATAATTTCATTTAAATGTCTATAAAAACATTAAGTGTTTAAAACATAATTTCATCTTTATGTTACTAAGGATGAAAAAAAAATGTTTAGAAAAACATTAATGAGTAACAAAAAATTTGCTACTGACAGTTGTTGTATGATAGAATTGATGCACTTATTTTTTGGCTAGTCAATAAATTAAGCTGTTACGTTTTAATCAGCATTTTGTATCAGCAAATGAAAAACATTTATATTTTACCTTCTTATAAAAGAATAGTTATTTCATAATCTGTGTAAATGACATTGACTATGATTCTTATGAATGTCTAAATAATTTTAAAATGTTTATTATAAAAAATATAACAAAAATGTATGGTTTCTGTTCAAGATTAATAATTTTCAATATAGTGGTAAAGTTATTACTGAGTGATGAAATATAAGATTTGGAATAAAAAATTTTAGATTGTTGTAGTGATTAATGGTAAATATGAAGGAAGTTACAATAACAGAATTTAAGTTCTTGGTATTATAAATAGTGTGCATTATTTTTTTATATAAAAAAATTCTGCAGTTTTAAAAAAAATTCTTGAATATAAATATTTTGAATTTAAAAATTGATGTAGTTTAAACTTTAATTCTCTATTCATTCTAAATTTAATTTTTGATTCCACTGAATTTCACATTTTTATTAATCATGTGATATTAATTTTTTAATTTAAATAAGATTTTGTTATGCAAAACTTATTGGCTTTTAACAAATTGTGAACTTTCTAATTTTATTTTAAAATGTATTTATTTTACAGTTGGCGAAGAAGAAGTAACCCTGAGCCATGGAATGAATATGCTGATAAAAGATATAAGGTAGTGCTTTTTTTTAATCATAATATCATAGTTACTAAATATTGAGTGTTGTCAATAATTGCTTGCATAAATGTATAAAAATATTTTTGAATAATTGTATACAATATTTTGTCAATTTTTATTGCAGTTTGATGATTTACTCTATGGATACAATATTATGATTAACATTAGGATACTAAAATTTTAAGATTAATTGACCAAGCTATTTGCAAACTATGCCACATTCCAAATATTTTTGTTACATTGGCATGCACGTTAATGAAATTTGGAAATAGTGCCACATTTCTTTAATGTGCATACCGATGTTGAAAATAGTACAATCTTGCATAAATTCGATGTTACATCACCTCTGGTGGTGCTAGAATGTTGGAATAATGTAACTGGATAACAGAAATTTGTAATATTTGACATTGACAATCCAAGTAATAGGACCTGTAGGAATGATTTCCTTGAAAAAATATGGGCCAATGAGAACCTGAGCATACAATCACTTTTCAAGAATAAAGAGGTAAAGGTGGGAAAATGTTTGGATTTTCTGCTCTCCTTATTCAGTAATTCTTCATTCAATTCCATCTATTTCTCAGATGGATGTGTATCTCATCTGCACCTGTGTACAAAATGCTGTATGTAGTGATGTCCACTTCCAAGCACTCAAGAAATTGCAAAGCAAAATGGTCTTATTTTGGGAAATCTGCCACAAATAATTATTGTACATAGGCTATTTTGTGTGAAGAATCAAATAATCTTTCTCAAAACTATCTCTTGTTGCTAAATATCATTGTAAAATATCTTGATTAAATATCATTGGCCCCTACTTAAAGATGCACAAGATTACAAAAGTACTGAACAGCAGGGCTCGGAGTTGTCCTGATATTCCTGATTTTTTAAAAACGTCCTGAAATATTCTTAATTGGCGAAGTAAATCCTGGAATTTCTTAATTTTTTATTTATATTCCTTTGAAAGTTTAATTTTAATTAATAATTTTATATTTTTCAGTAGTAAATTTTTCTTCCAGTGGAATATATTTCTTTCAATTGCTTTCTATGCAGAAAGAGAAATTTTTTCCCCTTTTTTGTTCTCTTTCAAACAGGAAATAGGGTTGCCAAACATTTGTCTTTGTCTCATTTTCAGCCATTGGTCACGAATGTCTGACATAAAAAAAATTTAGTTTTGGGTTAACCATTAAATTTTATTTTCTCCCTTTACAGGCAAAAGATTCGGTTTTTAGTAGTGCACAACTATTTATAATGATGGTAAAATTGTGAGAATTATTTGCCTACGTTTATGAGCACACCTAAAATGCTTATTTGCGCCATTTTGAATGATTTTGATGAGTGTTTTAAAGAATGTTTACTAGCAAGTTTAGAATTTATTTTTTTGAAAACAATTAATTTTCTTTTAAAAATGCCAAGGAAATTGAAATTTTCCGATAAATGATTGGAATTGCAAGATCTGAATAAATGCCTAATTAAGACCTGGTCCCGAAGTGTTGACAATGTTCATACTGCAGAGTGCTTTGTAAGCAGAAGTAAATTCAATGTTTCAAATATGTGTTTTCTTCTACTTCTCTTGAGCTTGTCAGATATAAAAAAAGCTGTGAACTGTTACAAGAATCAAACACTATTTACTATCAGGTCATCAACTTCATCTGAATTCTCGATATTGACTGTAGTTGTGAATAACAAATCATGGCTTCCCAAAATGACATCAGAGAAATCCATTAAAGCTGAGACCATTTTAGTTTTAGTGACAATAAAAAATAATTATTCTTTTTCATCTTTAAAAGATTTAGCTAACATTTACGGAGAAATTTTTGATGATTCCTCCATAGCAAAAAATCTCAAATTGACAAAAAAGTCAGATATATGATTAATTTTGGACTAGCTCCATATTTCAAAACTCTTTTGCTTCGGGATATCAGCACTTCATATTTTGTTTTACTTTTCGATGAAACTACAACAAAACAAATACAGAAACATTTGGATATTTACATCTCATTGATCTGATAAACAAGGAAAAGTCATTTGTTACCTCGAATCAGAATTTTTAGGGCATGCTAAAGCCAATAAACTTTTAAAAATTTTATTGCAAATAATGGTTTGAATTTAGAAAAATTAATGCAATTGTCAATGGATGAACCAAGATTTAATTTAGCTGTTTTAAAGCAAATAAATAGTGAATTGAGTAAGTAAAGTTTAGCATTATTAATTGCTTTGGGTACATGTTGCTTACACATAATCCATGAAGCACTAGGAAAGGGTATTGATAAAATTGATTGTAATATTGATGGCTTTGATGTAGATATTCATCAGTTTTTCAAAATATCTCCTGCAACAAGAGAAGATTATCATTCCTTACAGTTGGAAATACTGGAAGTAACCTTATCTAGACATAGTTTTCTTCGTCATGTTGAGAGAAATTGATTAACTTTGTGGTTAGTTTATGAGAGAATAGATGAGTAACATGATGTTCTAAAGGAATATTTATTGTTAAAGTACCTAAAGAGTCGAAATCTCCTCTTTCTGATAGACATCTTCGGATTATAAAACATTTGAAAGACCCTAAGACTCTGGCATATTAGCGTTTTGTTTAATTTTTTGTAAAACTTTTGAACCATAGTTACTTCTAATGCAAAAAGTTGAACTTTTAGTAAATGTTACGTACAGTAAGTTAAATGAATTTGTTCGCAGTATCATGTTTAAATTTTTAAACCCAGAAGAAATCTGTGAAAAAATAGAGTAAAGTTGTTATAAATTAATGTTGATTCAGGAAAAATTGGTTAAATTTAAACAAAATTGAAATAGGTCATGGTGCAAGAGCAATACGGGAAAAGCTTACGGATAAAACAACATTTCTATAAAATGTCAGAAGTTGCTACATTGCAACTTCTAAGCTTTTGCTTCAAAAACTTCCTATAACAAATCCTTTACTCTAAGATTTCCAGTGTTTGTCTTCTTATAATAGAAAAAAGGAAGAGTCTAGGAGCTCATTTCGCAGATTAATTTAACATATTCCTCATGTGAATAAAACTTCTTCAGACTTTGATAAGATGACTGAAGAGTGAATTCTTTACATGTGTGAAGATGCAACTTTGCTTATGAATGATTATAATGACCAAAATATCTGTAAATATTAAAATGCAGTTTTTAATATAAAAGATGCTGGTGGTTATATAAAATATCCTACTCTTTCTAGAATTGTTAAAGCATGTCTGTTATTAAATATAAATTTCGAACCAGTGAGAGCTTCTTTATCGGAATTAACAGTTCAAAGTTTATGCATTTGTCATGATATTTGAATGCATGGCAATTCTGTTTCTTCCATTCCATATACCAAAGAAATGATGCATTCTATTAAGAAATCTCATGTAGAATATGCATCATATTTGCAAAAATCAAAAGATGCACACAATTAGATAAGAAAAGAAAGAATGAGGAAGACATGGAAGGTACTTGTGAAATAAGTTTAAAAAATCAGAGTTGTTAGAAAAATTAATGAACTTGAGAAAGAAAAAAAATTTGCTTGATAATAAATGCACAGCTCAAAAACTTTTGGATGATGCAAATAAAAAAATAGCATGTGCTATTAGTGATAATAATATGAGTGATGTGAAATTTGGACAGATGATGCTATCTGCTGTTAATACAGAGATTGCGTAAGTGAATGATTAGTTGAAAAAGTGCGGTATTAAATTATCAGAATTAAATGCTAATGCATTCAGTTCAAAATAAACATTATTAGTTAGATATATAAATTTACTGTAATATCATTTATCATGTAACTTAGTAATTTTTAGAAAATGTTTAGTATAAAAAGTTTAAATTTCTGTATCACTTTTCATATTTTTGTATTAAAAATTAAAAAACTCAGAATTTATTAAGGAGCATACTCCTTTCTAAAATGTATTATATTCATAAAACAGAAATTAGTAAGTAAAAGCAACATTGGTTTTATTTAATTATTGAAATATGTCCTGATATTTCTTAAAAATTTTGTCCTGAGAAAAAAAATTTCAATACTCCTACCCCTGTATATTTTAATGCTGAAAATTTTGTTTGCAGTGATTTATATATACTATCATTATGAGAAATGTTTAAATGTTTTATCAATTTACATATATTTAAAATTCATAAAAATACATTTGTAAATTAATTTTTATTAAATTTTTTATTAATTTCAGTTACTTCACCTAAAAGGAGATGACGATTATAAGAAATTCAAGGAGCAACGACCAGAATTTTAAGAATATAGTACTGCAAAATTCATAAGTACCAGACATATTCCATTTAAAACAAATTAATTCTGTTTAGTTGATAAGTAAATCTGGTGTGCATTATTATTTTATTTAATTAAAAAATAGAATAAAACATGTTTTTTTATTTTGTTTCTGTGCTGTATATAAAAATTTCATTCCTCTTATGAGGTATTTAAAATTTTAATAAATTTATTCCTATCTTCAGGATATAATAAACACTTACCATAGTACCAAATATGTAATAAAATGCTCACTAAAAATTTGTTTCAATTTTCTTTTATTTGTATTTAATTCTAGTTGAGATGTGTGGAAAATAGGAACTGTAATATAGTTTCAGAGAAAACATTAGATCTTTTACATAAAATAAATAAAACTTAGTGAGTTAAAAATGTTTTCTTTGTATGGAAGATAAAAATAGTTGTAATAAAGTATATCAAAGTTCTTTCATTTGGAAAAAGACTATTTTCTTTAAAACATGTCACAAAAAAAGATAAATGTTAAATTCATAAAAAAATTTTTTTATGAAAAATGAAAATATTTTAAAGTAATACACAATTAAAAAACATGTATACTTTTTAAGTAAATTAAGTATTTTTCAATTTTAGTTTGTTTTTAAAAATGTTAAATTTTTAATACAGCATCCCTTAAATAAGAGTTTTCTGAGTTAATGGAATTGGAAAATACTTAATACAGTTTACTTTAAATGTTAAATAAAAATTAATAATCATGTTAAGCAATGGATGGCTAATAGTTGCATTTATGAGTGCTTTTTAGTCATAAACTATAGAAATTGAATACTTTATCTTATCATAATGACAAGAAGAAAAAAAAATTTTAGAATCATTAAAAATATTCTAGAATCATTAAGCTATTGTTCTTCCAGAAAAGTGGGAAATCTGCAGAGTTGTTCATTTTCTATGAAAGAATGTAGCTGTTAAACTTGTCTTTCATAAAAATAAATTTAAAGCATTTAATATTTTTTAATTTCTCTTGATCTTTTATATTAATATGATTTATACATTAAGACAGTAAATCTCAAATTTAGCAAGTCTGATATATTTGTTTTTGTGAAAATAATATTACCTTGTTTTTCACTCTAGTTTCAGTTTTTTGCAATTAAGGTCCTTAAGTACTACAAAACTTAAAATTTAAATTGGATTCTGAAGCATAAGGCATAAGCAATATGAAAAATAAATAAGATCCATGGTTAAAAATTGTTTTTACTAGTTAAAAATATTATTCATAGCAATGTAAATTAGAAAAATATTACAAATTTACATAATACATTCATAAATGAAGTAACTTTAATATTTACTTCATTTAACAGTTAGTAAATTTTAAAGAAAATAAATATTCATTTTGATTTAGTAACTAAACTATCATTTAGAATTATATAACACTTCAAATATACATAGACTTTTTATTCAATCGTTGGTCTAGAAATGAATTTTTGTTTTTAAACTAATTTGTCAAGCTAGCTTTACAATTTTTAGCTTTGTTTTTTATTGAATATATTTACAAAACCAAGATTAAAATGGACATATTAATGCATAGAATATTGTAAATTTTTGCAAAATTTTCATTATTAGTAAAATAAAACAATTTTCTTTAATGCAGTTAGTTGTGTTCTCCCAATATATATATATTAGCTTGGGGAAAAAGAAATCCATTATTTTTACGTGAACTTTTTGTAACTTCTTTCAGATTCGCTTTGTAAAAAGGTTCAAAACAGTTTTCATGTAGATTTTTAGGTCTTGTGTGAAGCTACGACTGCTGACATGCTGTCAAGCTTGATAATTTTTGATATTTTATAGACATTCTCGATGATGTTGTATCCATGCGAGGTGCATCTTTAGCATCCAAATACCCAAACGGAATCGACGAAACCAAAATTGTACGTAACTGGTTGTTACAGTCATATATAGGACGATAAACACCTTTCACAATTTTAGCCACCTGGTTAGCAGTTTCGCCATTATAAAAGAAAAAATAAAATGTATCGAATTTTCGGTTTGTTGTCTTCTATTTTTAAAACCTTGTACTCATAACTGAATTAATCAAACAAAAAACCGCAAGAGAATATTTTAGTGTCAAATGTCACCTTTCCAATGAACATAAATTTGAAATTGTTTGATAGATACCTCACGAGATAGCAATCACTACAGACGTCTACCGAAAAAATAATGGATAACTTTTTCCCCAACCTAATATATATATATAAAACTCAGTTTCATAATTTTAACTAAGTGATTCAGAGAGCGAGAAAAAATATTTCTAATGTATTTAGACATGCAGTCATTAAATTGTAATTTGAATATATTATTTTTCAATAATAAATTTGAGTAAAATTGCTAATATTTAGAAAAAAGAGTTAAAAATATTTCAAAGTTTTAGTAATAAATTTTTTTAAAAAATTTTAAGATTGTTTTGAATTTAATACATAAAAAGCAAAGTACAATTAGATTATTAATAATTTTGTAGAAAATTTACTTTTTAATTTTATTCATGTATTCTAATAATTTTATGAAAATAACATTTATAATACTTGGTAGAAAATTATTCACAATAATTGTTCATCAGTTCATATTCAAACTAATTTCTTTAAAAATTTTTTTTAATTATGAATATTTTAACATGTAGATTTTAGCAATTTTTAATGCAATTCCTCTTATGTTTTCTGATGGTTTATTATAGTTAAAGTGAATTAAATATTAACAGGTTGGAGAGCAAAATAGTTATTAATTATAATTGTTGTAAATATAGCATTAAAAGAAAATATATATCAATCAGTTTAATGTGGCTGTAACAACATACTTACATACATATATAAAGCTCATAGAAATAATTTTAAAGTTGGATGTTAGAATGCACCCTTTTGTAAACAAAATATATAAAATTCATTTTCTAGGATTAAAGTTTTAAACATTTATTAAAAACAGTTCGCAATCTTGAGATCCTTGTACTGAATACTATTATGATACATACGATAATTTTGAAGAGTATGTAATTGTTATCATAAATAAAAAATCAATGGTTCATGGAAATCTATGTTATTTAAAGTATTATAAACAAAGAAATTCTAACTGCTGCATTTTTCTTATTCACATTGTCTTTAATATGTTAAAAGGAAAGTAAATCACATGATGTAGATACTTCTTTAAATAAAATGTAGAAAAATTTTTTGTTATTTATTAAATTCCTGTTGGAATTACTTTCAAGAAATGTTTTAAGCCACTCTTAAATTGATTTGTATGCAGGGGGGGGGGGGAAATAAAAAAAATTAAAAATTTGCAAAAAAAAAAAAAAAAAAAAAAAATGATTTTGTTTTGTTATGTTGCTATCAACTGCAATTCTCTGGGATAAGTTACTAATCTACTATTTGTCAAATGATAACATACAATTTGTCATAACTCCCAATTATCACTATCTGTAATAATTGTCTATAATGTGAAAATATCCAACATATTGTTAAATTATATATTGGGCGTATAAAATATAAGGCTTATTACAACTTTTGTTACTAAACATCCTAATTTTCCACAGTAAATTGTATGGATACTAAATAAGTATAAGGTTTATTTCATGTCAGTGACATGAGAAAGTGGATAACATTATCCTCTTATGTATCTAAAAGTGATTCATAAAAATATGAAGATGTTTACATTCTATAATTTAATATTTAGTCTATATTTTTAAAACTTACAAATTTTATTTTAAATTTAAAATGTAATCACATAAGAAAGGCTTGTTATTAATACTTGCAAGAAATCTAAGTATGAATTCTTCTCTTTTTAGTAAAAATTTTCTTAACTATTTTAATAAAATTAATATATATGGTTTTCAGAATATACAAAGATATTGAAAATCTGTAATTATAGTTGATTAATTCATTTTTCATTTGACATCAAAAGTTAAGAGTTAAAATAGCTGTAAACCAAGCATAATTAATAATTATGGAAAATTGATCATAGAAATCATTAATAGTACAGATGTTGAGAAGTAAAATTAACCGCAAAAAAATCTTAAAAACTTGCGCACAGCTATCTAAACCTAGCATAACTTTCATTGACACTGTATTAAATATTTTGAGTTTCCAATTGAAGTTCTGCAATAGAGCTTTGTCTTCCATTGTAATAAACAAGTTTAAAGTTTTGTTAAAAATATTTTGTCTGGACTCAAGATAGTAAATTTACTATTTCTCATTTTAAGTAATAATGATCTTAACAAGTAAGACTAAGAGACAGGAATTGTGTTCAATTGATAGCATCATTAGATCTTCCAAAAGTTCAACCTGTCAATACCTTTTGATGTCTTAGATTTTTCTTGCTTTGAGAAAAATGTCCATGACATAAACTAAAATTAAACTTACCATGGTAATTTCTTTGTTCTTTACAGAACTTATCAATACATTTTCCAAGTGTCAGGCCACCTAAGTTCTATTTTGCAATGTTGTTAAAATTGTAAGTTATTTATTCTAATAAGCAAATAAAAAGCTTTAAGTTTATTTCAGCTACCACAGAGACTGTAGTGTTCTATGAAGTGCCTTCCTAAAGTTTCCATATTGTGATTATATTTATCAAAATTTTCTGAGTTTTTGATTATGTTAAATATTATACACGTACTTACATTTTCAATAAGTAATTAGTTGTGTTTCATTCTTTGCAACACATGAACATAGTTAATTATGAATAGACCTTTGAGAAGGTAATATATGATGAATGCTTTCAACAGATTAAAAAATTTTAGGCTCATAGAACTATGGATATTGTATTTTCTTTCCTCATACATATCTATGAAACTTAGAAGGTTCATACTATGATAAATATTCATATGCCTTGCAACATTTTTTTCAATGTTCTCTATTCAACTGTTCCAAAAATATTTTAAAATTTTAAATACGACAATTATAAATAGTCTACTTTTATAATGGGGAGGTTATTGTTTTGTACAATCTTGTATTTTTAAAAGTTTAAATAAGCTGCTTAATAAACATTCCTTAATTTTAAATTCCAAATTTTCTTATTAAGAGCAACAATGCTGCTAAATCTTTGAAATATTTTATATTGGTTTTTAATTTTATTAATCTATTTAATTTGTAAATTTTTATTTTTAAGTTGAACTCTAAACTTATTCATACTAGTCATTCAAAATAATGTGTGTGCCCATGTTAACAATTATTTAAACAAAATCAGGTAAAAACATTAGAAAATGTATATCAATTCGTCTCCATCATCTTCGTTAAATATAATTTTGTTACAGATGTAAAAATAAACTAATTTCTGGTTAAAATGTTTTGTTTTTTATTTAACATATCACAATAACACATACTCAAAATTAGTAATTACAACAGCTCGAGAGTATATAAGTGAACACTTCAGTTCCACACAGGCAAACATTTCTTTGAAAGAAAACAATCATACATATTAAATATACAAAATGTAAATAAATAATTTTTTTCAAACAAAATAAATTATCATAAAGCACTTTATGGCACATTTAAAAATCTACATTTAAAGATTGTCCAACTAAATTAAAATTTGTGAATTTTTATCATTTATTTCCATTACAGGATTCAAATGCAATTACAATGATTAGGAATATTTTTAATCACATTTAAAACTGATAATAGAATTGAAGGATGGATGTAATAACCTGAGCATCTAATTATTACAATACTGATTCTGCAGTAATTCACATTCATACATATATACATTAAAATTTATCATTTGATTTGAAATAGGACACTTTTTTTTATTGCTGATTTCAATTTAAAATATAGGCATCAAACTTTTAATTTGTGCATATAAATTGCTCCTTTTTACGCTTAGAGTAAAACTCATTTATAAAAATTTTTAAAATTATGTTTAAAATGTGAATTAACGCATGTTAAAGTTTTTCATTCATAAATATCAATAATTGTTAACTATATTCATGGATGCCACTCTACCTTATTTTGTTAAAAAATATTTGTGGTAATTATTGAACTCTAAATATTTCTGTTAAAATTACAAAATTTCATTATTTTTGCAGCTAGTATTTCATATATATATATATATATATATATATATATATATATATATATATATTGAATTAACAAATTAAGATAGAGAATCCTTGATCAAATCATAATTTGTCACAGATTTATTCTAAAATTCGTGGTGACAAAATTACTTTCTTGACAATTCGATTAATGCTTCATTAAATGCAATTTTTTTATTTATAAAATCAATTATAAAGGCTGGGTTTAATATCAAATTTTATGGGATTTCTATCAGAAACTGTAATTACTGAAATTTAAAACTTCAAAGAGTTTAAATACTAAACAAATATTTTTAATTTAGTGTTTTTAGTTATGAAAAGTTAAATTTACATTTTCTAACTTTTTGATCAGAAGTTCTTTATAAGAAAAAGAGGCACCCATGTATAGCTTAATGAATAATTTTTAACAATTATTATTAGCTTATAAGTAATTTTTAACTGCAAAAATATCAAAGAAATTTTTTAAAATTTCTTATGCCAAATATATGAATATATATTATAGAATAATTTTGTAATAAGATTTTAGTGTATTTTTACATTATTAGAATGAAAAAATGTATGTTACAATAGTTTATTAAATAAATGAATACGAAAATTTAATACTGAATTTAAAAATTAATATTCTCTCTAAGTATTTAACTATATAAATAAACTAGTTATACTGTTAAACTCAGTTGATCACCTATACAAATCTTAAAATTATGTACAAGCTTACACAAATATTATCCTTTTTATTAGATTCAAAACGAATGAACTACATAAAAAGCGAAATTATTTATTTTTACTAGTTTCTTGATTAGGAATTGTTACATATTTAGGAGATTGCAATATCCTCTGAGCTGGCATTGCTCCCAAAAAATAGATGCAATAAGTCTGTTGTTTACATATTTAAGTGAAAATACATATTAGAAACTAAATAATAAATTATTAAGAATTTTGAAAGATAAGAAACTTGTCATTTACAAAACTTTGATGTTGAAAATATTTAATGAAAGTATGTTTTTTAGCAGTACTTTATTGTGTAGTTAATAAATTTAAAAAAAAAAAAAAAAAAAAAAAGAAAGATGAAATATAGAGAGCAAATAGTTAGTTGATTATTTAAAAATAAAATTATTAATTTTTGTTAAACAAATATATTTCAATTCTGTAATAAATTTTTAATAGAATTTGTAATAAAAATTGAAGGGAAATAGAATGTTTTTGTACTTTTTATATGGTCTAATAATTAAAATGGTGTAATAATTATTTTATTGGTGTTGAATTAACATTTTGTTTTCTAATAATCAAAAATTATTATTTCATGATATTCATAACTACATTTTTTTAAGCTTAGTAAAAAATAGTTAAGCTTAATACACATATTTGTTCTTGCACTTCAGTTTAACAAGTGAAATTAAAAATTATTTTACATTAAAATTTTGAAATGAATTTGTATTATAACAACCTGACATACTATTATTTTTAAATTAAAATAGTTGATATGTATTATTTTAAAAAAGTGTTTAAACAATTTAACATTCTAAATATCATTTAAAGAAAAATTTTAGTAATTTTTTAAAAGTGGTAAGAATATATTGAAACATGCAAATCAATTTAAACAAAATATTTATGAAAAATCTTAGTTTCTAATGGCCAAAAACATTATGTAAAAAAAAAAAAAATTATAATATACACATAATCTACAAATGCACATCATGCAAATATATATTTTCTGCAAAGTGAAAGTTTCAATAGACTAGTAGCAGTTAATGCAAGTTCGTGCTGATATAAAAATGCCAAGAAAAATACCGAAATATAAAATAAGTACAAAATTAATAAAATAATACATCAGATCAGATGTGTACATCACAGTAAAAAATGGGTATAAAATATGTACTTAATTTTGTAGAAGCTTCAGTTAATGCACTTAAAAATATTCTCATCACTTACAAAAACTTTTTAAAGGCTTAACATCTTGCATAGCTATCAGTTATCTAGGTACACAAAATTTATAACTATTTCAGAAAAAGTGATATAAAGTTTGCGAGATATTAATAATAATTATCTCAAAATAAATTAAAATACTTGAATGAAGAGTGATTATTTGACATGCTAACAAAGGATACTCAGAAAGAATACCTTAGAAAACCAAGCTTGCTATGTTAAATGTGAGTGAATGCATATACAGTGTTGGGAATTTTAAGCCACTAAATTATTATCATCAGAATCGCTGTCATTTTTGTCAAAATTACTACAGGTTTCCAAATATTGAACATTGCTGGCTGGGTCAATTGTTTCTTGTTCTTTCTTGTCACTATTTTCTCTATTCACTATTTTAGATTCACCAAATTGTGCTCCTGATTCAGAGTATGCAAACGGAGCTGTTACAAGAGGTATGGAAACTTTAGGATATTGATCGCTTCCGTAAGTCCTCCCACTTGTGATACATGCTGGTGGACTAGATGAACAGTATGAGGGAGAGAAACTGGAGGACTGTCTTAAAGTTTTTGAAGTAATGGCATGTGGCTTAGGACGAGGCGTGACAGGTTTGACAATTCTTGCCCCACCTGAAGGCTTGGGTAAAGCTGCTTGTGGTTTTGCTGCATTTTTGGCTACATAGTTTACAGGTTTGCATCTTGGTGGTGCTGAGAAACGAGAGTTTACTTTTTGTGGCTTACTGTTGCTATTAGAGTTTGTAGCGGTTTTAGTAATTTTTTCATATGTTGAACTTCTGGTTAGGGACCCTTGTGAACTTGGTACAGTAACACTAGTGCATCTGAAATTGAATTTCAATCATAAGTCATACAGATACTTATTATATTAATATTTACATTTTATAAACGGAAATAGGTTTTGATGATTTTTACTTATCCTTATAATTGCTTCAATAAGAAACAGATTTTAGGAATTAAGATCTTATATTTTTATGATAATTTAAAAGATAAGAAAGAAATAGTTTACATTAATAATTGTATAATAATGATTATATAACATTTAAGAGCAAACTAACTTTGTTACAGCAGTAATTTCATATTTAAAGGTTTAAAAACATTTTAAATTGATTTGTTTTAATTTTTTTCTTTTATGAAAGAAATTAAAATAAATCAATTCCAAATTTAAAAAAAAAAAAAAAAAAAAAAAAAAAAAAAAAAAAAAAAAAAAAATAAAAAAAAAAAAAAAAAAAAAAAAAAAAAAAAAAAAAAAAAAAAAAAATCTAGACAGATTTTATAATAATGGCTTAACATTTTTTATCTAGTTAAGTTTGTAATATTCTTAAACATACTCCAAAAAATTTTGACATAATGTTTGTTAAACATTTTCCATATTGGATACATACATTAAAATTTATTTCATTTTATGAAAAAACCTCGTAAAATTAGAGGCTTAACTTTTTTTGAAAAAATTTATATGAATAGCAATCACATATGAATGAAAATCATTAAAGGAATTTTATCACTAAGGTTTGATAGTGCAAAAATATTGCAATACAAACAAAAATAGCAATACTCTGAGATCCTCAGTTTGTATAAGTAAAAATAATCTTAGGTATTGTTTAATAAGTTTTCACAAATTTTCTGAAGACTCCAATTTTAGTATTAGTTCGGGTGATATTATGACAATATGCTATAGATACAGTAATAGTAAGTTAAACAGTAAAAACTTGACATAAGTTTAACAGAAAAAATTTACCACATCAAATAGGTTTAGTTTGATTTCTCGTTCTACAGACAACTTTTCATATATATGAAGGCTAATTGGTCTGAGACCTACAATTTAAAGTGCTAACTAATCAATTGCCACCCCAGCAAAAAAGTTGTTAAAAGAGAAATAATTTTAAAGAACCAGATCATTATTTTCTAGAAGTTATTTTCAAGTATGCATCACAGATGAATAGATAAAATTGCAATATTTAATTCACACTGTTTAAGAATGATTGCGATTTGATTTGTTTGTTAAAAAATGATCATTTTTTGCACACAAGGACTAATAAGGCTGAGACCTATGGTTTAAAGTGGAATTCGAACCATTACGAAAACCCATGTGCAAAGTGTGATTCGAACCCAAAAACTGTTGAACCAAAGGCAAGAGAATTAACCATTTGTTGCCAGCACGGCTAACAATGATGATGGTGATCAAAATATCTTCTATTTAGAAAAGAATATGGGTTTACATATTAAACCGTGAATCTCTCTTGCTAAAATCTTATGCAAAATTTTAGCAGAAAGAATTATCTTGTCCAATTTACACTGATTTGTTGAGCAATGAAAATTTGTTCCATTTCTGAGCAAAAGGATGAACATAGTAGTCTGTAGACAATCTTTTTGATAGTGACAGAATTTTACAGAAATAAATATATTGCTCTTTCATGGCTTACTTTGATGCTAAAATCAAATTTTTTCAAAATAGACCCTTTGAAGTTTTTTCCAAATAGAAAAATCACATCAGTGATTGTCTTTAAATTATAAGAAAGAAAATTAATTATTTTATAAAATCAGAAGAATTTAACAAGGTTAGAGGCATCTCAGCAAAAACAGCACAGGTCAATTTTTTTGCCATAAAAATGCAAGCAACAGTTGTTGATACATCACAATTGATGTAGGTAATTGTTTCTAAATGAACGCAACATTCTAATTGCTGTTTCTCAGAAGATTGGGACCCACAAAATTCACTATACAAATTTCAAGCTGCATGACATTTTATGGATTAAAAATTATAGGGCTAGGAAATATATATTAACAATTAAAAACCATTACATATAAAATTTTAACAATTACATCTTTATAGATAATAATGTTAATCCTGTTTTAAATTAATATTTTTCATTAATAATGAAAGATAAAATGGTAGAATTAATTTAAAAAGCTAAATTTTATATGAAAAAATTTATTTATTTTTTTTTTTTTACACATAATTCAATTTTTTTAAATTTTGTTACAAATTTCAAAATAATTAATAACTGGATAAAAAAGTTTCTAACACAGGAAAGATCACTGAAAAATCATAAATATGATTTTTCAATGATTTAACTTTTAAATGGATATTTTCAGTTTTAAATAAATCTTGAGTAAAAGAAATATTTATTTAGACTTAATCATTTAAGAGATTTCAAAATAATTTATGAAAATTAAATTCTTAAAAAATAATCACTAGCCAAATTAATGTTAAAAATTATTACTTCTGTGAAATTTACAATTCAAAATCACTTAAGAAAATAAACTCTGCAAAATTGAAGTAAATACTAAATTTTAATTAAAAGATTTTTCTCTTGTATGGATTTTGTACATAATTAATCACTTTGAAGGAATGAATTGTTAATGCAAAAATAAATCAAGTATAAACTTACTAAATCAGAAATAAATCTAGTAAGTATCTTTATGATTTTATATACATATATATATATGAGGATGAATATCATTAATTTCTCTTTAAAATAACCATTTCATGAGATTAACTACGATAAAAAACATGAAGAATTATACTGGGGATAAAATTGCATTTAAAAAATAGACTTTTCACACTATAGCCACTTTCAGCAATATGAATTTTATTTGACAAAGGATTCTATACATTAATATGTAATTAATAAAATAAATAAATAATAATTATGAGCATTAAATCATTCTGAACATAGGCAAAGGTTAGAGAAGAATTCTCAAATTATTGAACTGAAAGCAAGAGTGGTAGTTATTCAGCAATATTTGACAATTGAAAATGCTTTTCAATATAGCTTAAAATTTTAATTGAAATATAGTGAATGTATTATAATAGTTATTGAGTATGTATGTATTATAATAGTTTACACAGTGCTTGTTTTCATAACTAAAATATGTTTTAATTAAAACATCAAGTATGATTTCACAATCAAAAAGGTCACCTGAATTAACATTAACTATTTATTAAGCCTTTTTATTTTTAAAATAAAATTTAAGTTTTGATTGTTATAAATAAAGATAAAAAATACAAGAAAAATATAACATTAAATGCTATTAAAAATAATCATAAGAATATCTTTATAATTAGAAAATAAAAGTGATGCTATCAACAAAATGTAGTAGACAGAAAACGAAATTTTTATAATTAAGAAAACCTGAATAAATTTCATTAAAATGTAAAAATCATAATGAGGTATAACAAATAAAAAAGTTAATATCCTTTTAAAATATAATTAGCTGCAAAGGATCAAAATTGAATTTTAAAAAAAGGGAATCTGGAAATAATGTTTAAATTAGTATTATAAATGAACAAAAAATATAAAAGCAATTAAAAGTAAGTTATAATTATACAATTGTTATTATTATATAAGTGTGTTGCTTTTATACTTTAAACTTTTAAATAATTTAATGAACAAAAGCAATAGATAACTAATTTTTCCAATGCCACTTTCTACTTCTTTGCACATATTTTTCAGTAAAATATAAATTTTAGAAAAAATATAAGATTTATGTTGCTTTAATTACCTCATCACAGCACTTTTAGAAGTGTTGCCCTTGTTTCGTGCAGAGTTAAGAAGATTCTTTTCAATCCCTGAGCTGTCAGTAACAGGACTATTTGCAGAACTACTACTTTCGCTTCGTTTCCAAATTGATGAAATTTTACTTGGCACATCTTTCTGTGAATAGGATTTTTTTGCTGAAACACTATTGGAAGACAGCGATGATAAGCTGTTTGAACTAGCAGTTCGGCCATTTACAATAGGAGCTACTTGACCTGTTGGGCTTCTTTTATCTAAAATAAATAATTGAATCATTTAAATAATATTATCAATATAATTAAATTGAAAAATTATTAATTAATTACATCATTACTAGCATTATGTTTTAAAATCAGTGAGTTTTATAATTTTAAAAAATAGTGGATAATTTACCGATGTTAAAGTTCTATTCAAGTAATAAAGATATTTACACAACAAATTTATAAATCAATAAAGTTTAATTCATAACCATTACAAACATCAGAAATTAGTCTTGGTGATAAGTTTTAATATAAAAATGAAATTTATTTTAAACTAAATTAGTAGAAAAATAGAATCAACATGTTTTGTTTGTTGCTCTACAACTATTGTTTGTACACAAGCACTAATTCAATAGAAGAAAATTTATATTCGATAAGCTGCAAATTTATAAAAGGATTTCTTTGACACCCATTGCTTTCTGATTGCCAAAATGATATCCAGGCTTGAATTGATAGAAACTATATAAACAGGTTTAAATTTGTACAGTTATTGATTATTATGTGCACTGTATTTGATATTAGAAAAGTTAATATCTTTTAAGTCCTTACACTTAACAGTAGCAAATTTTTTTATTTAATGAAAGTAATATATTGGTAGTTTTTTTAATTCTCATTATTTATAAAAATGATTGAAATTATAATGTTAAGTTCCGTTTTCATAATATAAAAGTTTCCAATTTCACAAGAAATGTTTGACAATTGTATTATGATTAATCATAAATTGAGATATTTTCTTTCCTTAAAATTACTTGTTCTTATAAATAAGTAAGAAATAAAATTACCAAATATTTTTTTTCCTCCTTTATCACCAAACGACATTGTTTGATAACTAGGCGAAGTTGGAATTCCACCTTTCTCAGAACTTTTTCTTTGTAAAGGTGCACTAAGCTTTCTCTGCACACCCATACTTGATGATGGAGCACAAGGAGATGCAAATGATAACTTTCTGCCTGTTAATTTTGATTCAGTAGATGAAGAAATTTTTTCTGTAGAGTCCAGCTCATTATTGTTTTGTTCATCTTTCAAGCAAGCAGGTTGTACAGGTGAAACATTAAAAATTGCTGTTGTAGGCACTTTTGGAATAGATTCATCTTTTGTGAAAGTATTTTGTTTGACAAGAGGTTGGGGCTTATTTACTTCTAGCATCTCATTATTTGTTTTAGTAACAGAATTAGAAA
Source organism: Latrodectus geometricus (assembly GCA_026290005.1). Taxonomy (NCBI): domain Eukaryota; kingdom Metazoa; phylum Arthropoda; class Arachnida; order Araneae; family Theridiidae; genus Latrodectus; species Latrodectus geometricus. The sequence goes on from JAPDSC010154244.1 coordinate 34,008, forward strand.
TAGAAGTATTTGATTTTGATGATGCGACTGACTTAATTTTGTTAGAGTTTTTCATAGAAGCAGATGAAGGAGGTTTACTCAGAAATGATCTGGGTGATACTCTTCCAGTGTTCATTTTGGTATTGGTTTGTTTATTTTGAGAAGCTCGTAATGCTGAAGTTCTTGTCATTCTTACTCCACTTACTGAAGGTGAAGATTTTCCTTGGGCAGACTTATTTTGATTCATAAAACGAGAACTAGTAACTTGCTGTAGAAGATTTTTTGAGCCAGCACCAGAAGCTCTACCTCTGATAGATTTGACAGATTTTTCAGCATTCTTTTTTTCTTGCATTTGTCGAACAGTTTCTCTATTAATAGGTTTTACAATACGAGGACCTTGTCGGACTGTAGGCATAACTGGTAATTCATTCACATCTTTTTCAATACTGCAGTGTTCATCAGTAGTTATGTTACTGTAAAATCCAGAAGATAATTCATCATCTGTTAAGATATTATGACTAGGAATATTGCTTGAAGGATTAACAGTTGGAAATGGTTTGAGTGCTAAATTGCTAAATCGTTTTGTTGAAACATGTTCTTTGTCTACAAAACTCTCTCCATCAAAAGAACTATTTAAATGTTCAGCACTGTCATTAATGTGCACAGCAGAATGTAAAAATGTGGAATGTGTATCTGTTGGTACTGATGGTTCATCATCATGAGGCAAATCTTCTTCAAGTTCAAAATCGGAAACTAATGGATCTGTTACAGCATCTGTTCCATCTTCGATAGTAACTTCAGCAATATCCTGGAATATAGAAGGTGGTTTCACAAGATCTAAGCAGTCAGAATTACAGCTACTTTTCATACTGCTTGTCATAATATTAGACAATTCTCGTGAATACACCTGTACCATTGCTGCAGCAGCATTAAACCGTTGAAACATTTCAGAGTTGCTTCTAGGATCTGCTAAAGATTGTGATCTACTTTCTAAAATATCTGAACTTATACTGTTAAGACTTGCACAACTGTTTGTCATAGATATATCTTCAAATATAGAAGGAGGGTTGATATTATCAATAAGATCTGATGTACCACTACTTTTCAAACTGATGTTTTCTAATGAGGTAGATGCTGAAACTTGTTTTTCTGAAACATCAACATGTTTTGATGATTCTAAAGAATTAGCTATAGTTTGCCTAACTGATTTTAATACAAATCTATGACTGGTATTAATTTTTTTTGACTTTTTCATATTTCTTCTTCGGTCAACAGCTCTTCTTCCAGCTAGGTAACAACCATTTCCATTCGATAATAAGTCAGAGAGACCACTACTAGTCATACTCATTTCTGCCATACAAGAGGGAGGCTTCATATTTTCAAGGTCAAAACTTGTACTACTATGTGTACAATCTTCAATACCCTCTTCCAATTCTGCAGCAACCATTAAAGCTCCTCTTCTTAATTCCATTGAATCAGTCATGTTTTTGGGTAACATCACTTTAGTAGTGTATCCATTTTCAGACCTTTGGTCCATTTCACTACTTAAACCATCATGATATGCTGCACCTTCTAAAAGATCAGGTATTATACCTCTTGAAACTTTTTCCTTGGTTCTTTCATCTTCTTTTGCTTTTTCTTCACTTTCGCTTGATGGTACTGATAGCATATGCAACACTGGAGGAACTAAATTTATTTCCATTCCTCTATTGAAACAGTTCTTGTTATCATCTTCACTGGAATGTTCAGAGGGAGGTCTTATTTCAAGTGAACGTCTGTTTGCTTTGGTTTTTCTAGATCTCACTCTATTGTTCCTCAGTAACAATTCTGAAGATTTTCCATTTGAGATGCACAACTTATCATCAGAATCAACGCCTTCTGATTCATCACAAGCTGAAGGACTGCTGCTAAGGATGTTATCTTCAGACACATTTTCTTCAGTTGAACTAGAATGACCTTGATTTAAAGATTTAGAATTAATTTCTTGTTTGAAACTAGTAGGAATTCCTTTGTATGTAGTTGAACTTTGAGAATTTGGATGCATTTGTCCAGTATGTTGCGAATCACCAAAATTAGAATTTCTAATTATTTGTGGAATTGCTGTTTTTCCTTTTCCTAAAATGAATAAAAATTTGTTGGACAGCTAGACAAACATTAAAAACATTATTTAAAAAAGAAATATTAATTTAATTTTCTAAGACTATAATTATGATTAAGAAAGTAAAATACTACGAGTAAAATTTATCGCGCAAATGCAAAGACATTTTTGGAAGTTTATTTGAACTGAAATGGGTGTAGTTTAGATACCAAAGTTTTATCCCCCTTTTCTATTAAATTCAGATCAGTACAATAAAAATATTACCACAACATATCAATTGAACTTATCAGGACAAAATATGTCCATGGATGAGCTTTTAATTTATCCACAAATGTATAAGAGCATGAAGAACATAAGGTTCATGTGATTTTATTCAAAGCATTGCCAAAAATCATATTCACTTAGGAAAAACTTTATGGTCTGGTCAGATTTCATTAAAACATCTACAACACATTGCATAGTATCAATATTGTACACATTGCACTATATTAACAAAGTTGCATAGTATCAAGATCAAATTCTTTATCACGTAGTTAAATCTCAGTATGGATACAATAACACTGCTTTTGTTTTAATGGATGATAACATCTTCATTAAGTTATCATAAACCGGTTTAGAATGCTTTTAACCTGCATATATAAATCTTTTATTCCAGTCACTCTCAGACTTAGAAAATGTTTTACGAAAAGAATAACACACAATTATATATATTCAACTTAGTGGTGGTTGATCATGCCCTATGACGAAACTTAAGTTTGTAAACAAATATCAGTTGCGCACATGCACTATTTTCCTTTATCTGGTTTATTAATTTAGATTTTTGTTTCAAGCTGATGTCATCTTATAACTTAAAAATTCAATAATCACACACACAACCCATATTTATTATATTTTGTTTTGCTTTATGAAGAAATATATTTGCTTTTTTCTTGCAGCACTTTTCCATTTTTACATATTTTACCATGTTTAATTTTTGGAATAGCATAAAATTAAGTGTAATTTAAGGAAAAAATCTAATGATTATAGATGGACTAAAATAAAAAAATAAACAATTTGACAGTATTAAACACTTGTATCAAATTCTGCAAAATCAAATAGGTAAACAATCAAGTAAAGCACATTTTTACTATATCTCAAATATTAACGTATGAGAATTATTGAATAAAAATTATAATTTTCACCTATACTTTTAAATCCTCATCCAAAAGATCATGAAATATTTTAAAAGCATCCAGCAAACTAATCTATTAAAAACATCAAGCATTTATCTATATCAGGAAGTAGTAACATGATACACATGCCAAATATTACCAATGGCACTCTATACCATTGTATAAAGTTGAATGTCTTAAATAAGACATAAAAAATGTTTTTAAATAATCCATAAGTAATAAATAAAATTATAAATCTGAACTAAACTCCTGATTGCTATACTCTAGCTCTTCTTCCATTGCCAAATTAATTTGACTGCTTTAAACTCAACCACTCTTTATTTCCAACTGTGTGACATTTTGAATTATATAGGTAATTACTTTGACACACCACAGCTGCAGGATTACCAAGCCATAATAAACATAGTTTATTTACTATAATTAATAAATAAATGCACATTTTTGATAATGATAACATTAATTTTATGCATTTTTGGTGTTTAATGCTATTTTAACGACCCAGAAAATTTCCATGACATCAACTTGTTTACTGCATGATATGAATTTGTTAAATAACCTGCATTCTCAACCTCTCAAAATCAATTTTTAAACTATCCTAATAAATCTCATATTAACATAAAAATTTTAATTTTGTTGTTTAAATTATTTGTTAATTCATGGTTGCATTATAATTTGTTCAAAACTTCATTTGAATATTTTCAATAAATTTATATTATGCTGTTAAAAACTCTCTTCAATTATATTCTTTTAGATCAATAAAGTATTTACATTGTACCTAATTATAACAATTGGTAGCCATTTATATCTTTGGACAAAGCAATATGACTGAAATCTACAGTTCTATAGATGGTAAATCATTACAAACATCTAAGCCAGAAGTAGGATTTGAGCTCACAAACAGTTAAACAAAACGCTGGAGTGCAAACTGAGCAGCTGCCAAATAATTAACTTGATATTTAATAATAATTAATAATGTCTTTTTAATTTCTACATAAATTACTGGAAAAATTTCTAAGATTTGTAAAAAAAAATTAGATTTGATGAATCATTTGCTAAAGTAATCTTCATTACACTGTTTTTTTTAAAGATTTACTTTAAATTTATTTTTATGTATTAGTAGATCACTTTCAATACTTGCACTACTCATACGAGTCACAGATTTTAATGTTAACAAAATTATATATAAAAGTTTTACATAAATTAAGTGAAAAGCACAAAATGATATGAAAAATAAGTTTAAAATTATTCTGTTTTTAAACATTGGCTTAACAAATATTTTTTTACAGTATAAAAAAATATTTTTAATTAAAATATAAAAAATAAATACTTAAAATTGAAAAAATTAACAAAACATAAATCTCATAATTTTACCTGGTAATTTTGATTCTAATGAAAATGCATTATGAGCAGTTTTCTTCTGTTCAGCTAGCTCAAAACTATTCTTTTGACTCAGAGCAGGGTACTTTTTGCAAACATTTAAGCATTTTGACTCAAATGCTTTTTTAATATTTGACTTTAGGTCTGTATTTTGTTGAGATGTGGATACATTTTTGGCGTTGGAGTTAGCATTTCCAGAATTAAAAACAACATTATCATTATCATCACACAAAGACTGAGCTGCAGGCTGGATATTCAAGGTTTTTGCAGATGAAATTGTACTTATTTCATTTGGAGTTGGAAATGATTGAGTTAATCTCGATTTAATAGGAATTCCACTTCGGAAATAGGACAAAGAAGTATTCAAAGTGCTTTCTTTAAGAAGGGATTTGTCATTTTGTTGATTTTGAGTAGTACCAGGCATCCCTAAATTTATGCAAGCAGCAACTAATTCATTATCCTTCTTCTCATCTTGATGTTGGTTGTTTTCTAGAGATGTTGAGCTCTATGAAAAATTTACAAATATTTATGAGGTACTTATATATTTATAGTTAATATTTGGATCATACATAAATAAGAAATATAAAATATTTGCTTACTACATAACACACAATAATCAAATTGATACAATTAAAAACTGAAAACATAGAATTTTATTTTAAAAATTTACTTTTTTAAAGGTTTTTAAAGGCCACAGTAATTAAACACTACTTATGAAAGAAGCAAATATACTTTAAATGTTATTATTCTCATTTAACTAATATATTTTCTATTAATCAATAGAATTTAATGAATTTAAAGAATTACATTAATATTGTTTCTTTCAAACCTATTAAACTTTTTTAATAACTAATATTTGTTTCATTTCTTTAGTTACTCATGTTCCTTTTTAACGTTTTAGAGTATGTTTAAATTTGTTAAATATTTACATATTTGTTAAATATTTCATTTATACGCAAATTAAATATAAAATTTTTGTAACCATTACTTTATATAACAGCACATAGAATTTATAAACAGAAAAATATAGGAGCAGATTTAACAAAATTATGAAAAAGTCTTAAATATTTTATTATTATGTAAATACAATTAATTTAAAATAAGTAACATAATACAGCAATTAGTAAACTTAAAATAAATAATTAATAATATTTAAAAATATATAACTACTAGATATTCATTACTACAAGTATTATCAAAGTATCTTTTTACTTACTAAGATGGAAAGTAAAAATAATTTTAAAATTCCAATTTTAATTCAATAATTTTTTATTTTCACTTTGCTGCAAAATTTTCAAGCAACCAACAATAAAATCTCATTAAAATTTTTTACATTCATATTTAACATTTTGTGAATACAAAAACAAAACCTAGGAATAATTTTGTAATAATTTTTTATATTAGAATCAATAAGTAGTGTTCATTATTGATTCTAATATAAAAAATTTCTTAACATTCATTAAAAAAACTAAGCATTTTAAAAATGAAAGGTTACACATTGATCCAATGGAATTCTTTATTACCATTATTATTTTGATTTTATTGTGATACAAAAATTCACACATTTTTCTTTATTATCATCCTTTTCGCAATGAGGTAAAAAATTTTTAGTAAATTAATATAACAAAGTAAAAAACATTTAAAAATATTTCTCACTAAGAGACTAAAATTTTGTGCCCATAAATTTACAACAGATTTTACATCCACACAGAAGTGGAAGAAAATCAAAATTAATTTTCTTAGTCGTTTGAAAAGTAGCTAATACCAAATTAGTTTTGGGCTATAAATTTCAATGGATAACTTCACAATCAATTTAACTCGAATAGTTTACCTAGGTGCTTTTTGAGAAAAATGATTGAACCATAAGCTAACTTTTTTGTACTGCAAAATTTTATGTGACTGGGAATTCCTATTTTTAATGGATTATGAATTAACAAAATTCAAAATTTAACCTACAAACTGTTGAAAAACAAAGGTTAACCTTTCAGCTAGGCAAATTTCACTGTTGTAATTATAAAATTAGCCAAACGTTAGTTTTAAAAGGACGTTTGAATTAAATTATTTTTAATTTATACAGGTTATAAAATCTGGACATTTTAGAATACTTTAAGACAAAAATAATTATCCAATTTAATTTAAACTTTTCAATATAGGAAAGTTTTGTCCTTAGGATGAAAAAAGGACCACCCATATATTTTAATCACTTTTTATAGAAAAATGATTTTAAACTGAATATTTTCAATGACACAACATTCATAGAAAACTTTTAACAGCATTGCACAGATAGATATTTGAACTATTCAAAATTCTAATGCTTTTTTCAATCAAAACAAACAATTCTATATGAAAAATGTAAGAACAGCCATTTTAAAGATCAATTTGGCCAAAATTATATGGTTTAAGAAAAGTTGATAAATTAAATATGAGCAAAATATTTAAAGTCAGTAATTGCTTTCATTCCAAAACATTATATACATATGGCATGGAGTTACATACATTATTAAATTTTTTTTGCACTGAACTAAAATTTAAAAAAAAACTCACCCCTTGACTAGAATCTTGATCTTTCTCTGGAGATATTGGACTATTTTGTGGCCTAGATGGTATAGTTTTTGTTGAAACAGGAGAATCTAATAAATCATAATTATCTGATTGATCAGTAACTGATTCTGGAGGAATAGTTTCATTGCTTTGTACAAAAACGTCACTATCTAAAGACATTCTTTTCACAGAACTAGGTAAGGAATCAGTTGAAGGTAATGAAGGCCAAGCTGGCCTAGGTCTAATTAAACCTCTTGCATCAGCATCTGATACCCTGTCAGTAAATTCAAAAATTCGTGGTTTTTCTTCATTAGTACACTCTCCAGGGGAATCTGGGAGGTCAGATGGAGAAATAACAGCACTTGTTCTTTGACTAAGAAAAAAAAATACTCAGTTAAAACACATTATATAAAAATGAAAACAATTTTTGATAATGCAAATGTTAAAGAAATGAAGTTTACAATAACATATAAGAGATGATATCAATTATTATATATGCATCCATTAATTAAATATAGAAATAATTAACTAATTAAATGAATGAAAAGTAAGAACACTTTTTTCTAGATTTAATTTTTGTATTTTTTAAATCAATGAACATTTTATTTCATAATATCAACAATCAATAAAAACATAAACATGTATAGTTACCACATATTGTATTTTTTCTTTTTAGGTGTTCTAAATAAAAAAAAGGAAATTTGATACTGAAAATGCATAAATATTTTTGAGATGCAGACTTAAGATAATATTTAATTTTTAATGGTTTTAAGAAGACTCTTGAAATACTTTCAATGAATCCTGAAAAGCGTATCAAAACTAATCATCGGGAAGAGCAAGAAAGATGATAGAGGGCTGAAACATTGATTTCTATCACTTTGAATAATAAATAGGAATCAATGTGGCTATTTGCCAAAAAGTATAGAAGACCACACCTACTCTAATTCTTTCTGCTATAATTAAGATGTAATGAAAATAAGGGTATTTAATTTGAAAGTACTTATCATTAGTAAGTAAGTATTTAGCACTTGTCTCACTCTTATTGCAAATGGAATAAATTGTAATTTTATAGAAACAATGATATGAAATTCTAGCAGCAATATAAAATAAAAAGAATTATTTGATTTTATAATTTGCATATTGTTTTAGGCAAGATTTTTTTCAGATTATTATTTTTAATTTGTAGACATTTTTTAATCATTTATAAAATTTTATAACAGATTATTTATTATGCTGAGTTTCAGGGGAAAGAATAAATTAAATTTCAAATTTAAATTGGTGCAAAAATTAAACTAAAGTTAAAATTAATCAATTCATATTTAAAGATATATTTTCTAATACATATATATGTATATATATATAGATATTTTTTCTTGGAAACAAGTAATTTAATTACAATATTATATGACAATTTCTTACCTGACATCACTAACCCAAGAGCTTCGGGCAGAGTGTTGGAAACAGCTAGTCAGGGAACTTAAAGAACTACAGCGAGAAACCACTAATGGTGTTTGATTAGCACTAGCAGTATCACTTACATCTTCTAAAGAATAATTAATTAAATATAAAAATAAAGACAACTAGTTATATATTTTACTATTAGAAAGAAAAATTTAAGAAAATATAAAACTAGACAATATGACACTTAAAATTTGGAAATAATTAGATTAAAACATAATTGATGAAAAAAGAAATTGATTTAAGTTACTCTGAATCCATTGTCATAAATACAAAGAGAACTTATTTAAAAAATTTTTTTTTACTCAAACAAGCTCAAAATTATTATTCACATATTACTTATAATGAAATCTATCATAAAAAATCCAGTGCTACAACAATATTAAAAATATTCTTCATATATATATATATATATATATATATATATATATATATATATATATTCTTCCTCTTTCTCTGCCACTATAACAAAGATTATCTATTAAATTTTTTGAGACATCAATTCATTTACATATGCTTATTTCTATGTTGCAAATATTAGTCATTCTAACAGTAATACCTAATTAATAATACAAAAATCAAGTTTTATTTTCATAGAATAAGTAACACTTTTATTATATTTATTTTTGGAATCTCATTTTCAGTAATAATTTGAACTAGATTAAATTAAAATTTCTATATATACTTTCTTTAGATTTAATATAATCCAGAGAGAAAGACTTTTTTAAAAGTTTTAAATGAAGTGTATTTAATAAGAAAAAAATAAAATTGAAAATTGATTAAATTATAATGAAATATACAATATTATATATAATTAAGTATTATTCATTTTATAAAATTAAATGCAAGTAAGAGTAGTTTCATAATTTAAATTTTTGCTTTTCTTTAAAGTTTCTTTTAATAGATTTTTAATTAAATATTCCAATTTTAAAAATGTAATTATGCTTTAATCCAGTTTGTAAATTTAAGTGAACATCATCTATCTTGACTCTATCATTGATGTCTTTTGATCTATATAACTTTCTTATACTTATATATATTTTTTTAAATTCAATTAACTTTGAAATAAAATAATATAAGGCTAACAGAAATATCATTAAAATAAGGTTTCACAACTAATGACAACAATCCACATCCAGTCAACTAAGTTGTTTCATGAGATTTCTCAAAACAAGAATATGAAAAAAATGTAAAAATCTAAAGTTTAAACATAATATAATACTGAATTTTACATAATTTTGATCTATTTATATTTATTTTAACATCACTTCACAAAGGCAATTGAAAAATTAAGAAATCTGGAATTATAAAAAGCTATTCAAGAAATGTGCATAATCGACACAAATTTATTTAAAATTATCAATAGAGATTTCTCTTAAAACGATTAAGCAAAATTAACAACTGGTTTCTATTATAATTGTTAAAAAGAGACTTTTTCAGTTTTCACAAAAGCATTTTGATTTGTTTGACATTCAAGCCATTTTTGCAACATGAGGGTTAATGAAACTAGGACAAACAGTCTAAAGTTGTTGGTACACCACTACAAATATCAATGCTTTTATGGTGGGATTCAAGCCCATAAACTGTTAAATCAAAAGCTAGAGCACTAACTATTTGGAATCTACACATGAGGTAGGAATCAAATCCAAACTGATAAACTGAACACTACAAGATTTCAATGAGTATTTTATTAAAAGAATAATGTATTTACATAAAGATTTTGAATTAAGAAATAATGTATGAATAAAGTAATAAAAGTTGTCATTTAATGCAAATTAAACAAATTTTGAATATTTTAACAATGATTTAATCAACATTCTTACCTTTACTTACTACCACTGCAGAATTTGACAAAGCATCATGTTTTTTTGGTCTCAAAATGACATTTTTTGGCTTTTCTTTTAATTCATTGCTTACAGTGGCATTTTCTTGTCTATGTAACTCATACGAACATAAATTGTCTTTTCTAATTTTCTCATTTAAAGGAACTCTCCTATTACCAGGAAATTCTATTAAGCCATTGGTATCACTTTTATCATTCTCTTGCTCAGGATATTCATGAACTGCTTTAATGGATTCAGATGAATAACCATTAGTTTCAGAATGATTAAAACCATTTCCTAACACATGATGGTGTATGGTATTTTGCAAGCCTCTTTTATGTGTTATTCTATTATTTCTCATTCCCCATAAAGCTTTCTTAGGAGATAGTAGACTATTAGGTCTTACTGCTGGCTTGTCTTCGCTATCTGACAGCTCTGAATGTCCATTAGTTTTAACTTCTGGTACATCAATAGTAGTCTGACCATTCTGTAGATGCCTAAAAAGTTGTAAAACAACATTACTATTACCTTCAAATGGAAGATTTGTTTTCTCTTTCCATTCTGTTGGTCTTTCTTGAACAGTTCTCCCATCTAAAGGAATTGTTCGATTATTATTTATAAATATTTTGAACCTTTCACGCTGAGCTTTATAGTGAGGAGGTTCAGATCGTGTACTACCAAGACTGTCTTTACTTTCTGATCGAGGAACACGAATGGGAGAACTCACATGTCCATTTATACTGTGGTACATTCTACCAGGAAGATATGAAAGAAATTGTGGTTTTCGATCAAGACAACTAAAACCATTTGTTTCATAAGGTATTTTCTTTCCAAAATCACCATTAGGAGTAGGACTTGTTTTAGGACTATCAATATTATCACAGGTTTCAGCAAGATTTTCATCAAGATCAGCAGCAAGAGCTCTTTGTTTTCTGACTAGAAGGCTAGGCATATTTGTAACTCCACCATTTATATGATGCCCATTTTCACTTTGTGATCCAAAGCTGACACCCATGCCATCTGGTTTGGCTGCAAGTAGGTTCTTTAAAGCTGCAGAACTACCCATGGATATCATCTTATGTTTAGAATGAATTAAGTTTCGAAGCATACCAACAGCACCCATTTCCCACAAAGATTGCTGATCTTCAGCACATCTTGCAGAGAGATTCCATAAAGTCCCACATGCATTGCTAACAATAGTTAAACTGGGAGATTTTAAATGGGACAGTAAAGTCTGTAGACATTTATGTTGTCTAAGTACGGCTCTATAATCTTCACGAACAGCAATATGGCTTGACACATTTCGCAAAATTCCACCTCCATTCTCAATGATGGAAAGAGTACTCGAGGAACTTTTGTATGTCAAAGTAGATACTAAAAATTCTAAGGCTCCCTCTACTTCACAGATATCTGCTTTATTCATACTACAATGAGCTGAAAGATTCCACAATGCTGATAATATGCTTTTTAGAGTGGATTCTTTTTTAGCTTCCATTGCCGCTTTCATAAGAGTTGTAACTACACCTACTTCCCGAAGTATTTCTTTACTTGAAGCATCAGCTCTCCAAGACAGATTACGTAGAACACTAGCAGTAACCTAAAATTATGCATAAAAACAGAATTAGGTGTTATGAAATACATATAAATAAATTAACATTTAAAGGTTCCAGTTATTTTAACAGAAATTTATCGTACGAGGTACATCTTAAGAAACATCTAATTAATAAACTAAGCAATGTATAAAATAAAATTAAAATCATTCATAAGCATAAGAAAGAAATAATATTTTATAATTTAAATTTCTAATAAAAATCTTAGCTTGAATATTAGTTTTTCTATATATTAAAATTATTAAGGCTTCAAAAAAATTTGAGGAAGATTTATTCAAATAAAATCATAAAAGAAAAGATCAAGCATGAATCTTTTAAACCAACGATTTTCAATTAAATAAACATAAAGTTGCCTTGAAAAAATTAGAATTCAAATAAAATGTTAATAGCAAAGTTTTGATTCAACAAAATATAAATTAAAATTTTAAAATATACATAATATAATCATAAAAAAATTATTTATCATGCATAAAAATACAAAAAAAAAAAAAAAAAAAAAAAAAAAAAAAAAAAAAAAAATTGAGTAAGATTATACCTGACAGAGATCTTCATTAGGTGAATGTAACTGAGCTACTAAAGCTTGCATGAAGGGTTTCATGGAGCATAGTAAAGCTTTGTTTGTTCCATCACCAAAAGTTAAATTTGTCAGAGCCATTCCAGCATAACGACGCACAGTCACACAAAATTGATCACTAGTATTTCCATGAACTTCATGGTCAGCTTGAATCAGCTCAGCAATTGCTTGTAAGCCACCTAAATAAATAACAAGAATTTATATCACTTGCTGATAAGCAACAAGAACAGTATTTTATACAAATTTCATGTTAGTATTTTGAATTTTATTAGAATCATTTTCTTACTTTTTTTTATAAAATGTATAACATTTACTGGATAAAAAATAATTATTTTTATGATTTATTTTTAACATTTTGAATACATCTCTGCATATTTACACTAACAAAGTTCTGAGCATACAGCTTAGTAATAGATAGTTCAAATAAATACAATCTCTACAGTCTTTACAAATATTATTATTGATGCTATAAATGAGCAAATATAATTTATTATTAGAAATATAAATATTTTGAATACAAATATAATTTTAATAAAATTTTATTGGGACATAGTTCATATAAAGTAGAAAAATATTGAGACTCGAGAGATTTGAATTGTGAAAAGTCCAAAAGCAATTTTTTTTTAAGAACTTGAACGAATTTTCTTAAAGCCACAATAAGTTTTTCCAAAAGGAATCAACATTCAAGTGTTAAAAAAATTTTATTCTCTCAAATATTTTTGCCAAAATAATCTATAATTATAAGCTTATATCACTTTTTACTTTTAAATGTCAGTGATGAATATTTGTAAAACGTAATTTAATAAATTTGGTATAAAATCAATGATTATTTCAAAATTATTTACATTAATTACTTAAATATGATGCATAACAATGAATATTTTTAGTTTTTAAATTTGTTTACATAGTTCCTTTCTACTAATTCATTATAAAAGGTGTATAAAATTAATTTCTCTTAAAAAATGAGAAAATTTAAACAAAATTTATGATAAAAAGAAAAATTAATTATTTACATAAAGTTTAATTATTTTTTCCATTTAACATTAATTTATTATTTAATAACAAATTTTAGCTTTTTCATTTTTTTTTAAATAAAATTTGATTATTACATATACATATTCTAGATTTATTGTTTCTTAATTATTCAATAGATAGCTACATTTTTTGATACATTATTAATATCAGGCATAAATTTTTACTTTTCTGAAGCTCCATAACATGTGTTAAACTTTGTAATTAATTTTAATTTATTTGTTTCTGCAGAATAGTCTATCACAGACCTTTCCAGTTCATTAAAATCATCTTTTAATATTCCTCTTTTATTTTTGGCATATGATTTTTATCATTTTTTTTCCTCTACAAGGTGGGCTTTTTTTCCTTATGGATATAAAAGATTTTTTTTGTCTGGAACCAAACTAATTAGATCTTTGCTAATTTTATATTGATAATAACTTCCAAAGTATTAGATAATGACATGCTTGACTTCAATCAATTGATTTTTAAAAAATTTCCTACTACAAAATGTTTATCTTTAGAAAACTTGCATTCAACTGAAGCTTAACAATGAGAAGGCATAAAAAGTAAATTAATTACTTTTCTTAAGTGACAATAATTTTGTCTATTTTATTATTTATTTTTATTAAAATAAAAATAGAATCTAATATTTTTAGTAACAGGAAATCTTACAAATGGCTCTAATGATTTTAATTTTTCTATAAAGATATGAATAGCTTTTAAGAAATCGATATATTAATTTTAAATGCAGACAATAATCAAAGAAGCTTCTTTATTTTACATTAAATATTTGATTTGTTAGTTATCATGTTTTCAAAATATCAATAGGAAATGTTTCTCCTTGTTTTCTATTAATTTCTTTCTAATATATTATAATAAAAAATACTTTTTAAACCAAATCCTCACTTATATATATATTATCTATTTAAAATTATCCTTATGTCTAACTGGAAACAAAAAATCCACCATTTTAATATTTTAAATCCAATTCAATTAATGTTTAAAAAAAATAAATTAATATTTTCGAACAAAAAAAGCTTAAAGATGACACTTAAAATTTACAAGAGTTGTGATTCAATATTACAGGAGTTTCCAGGACCAATACCCTCAAGTTCCAGGATTTGTACAAATCTTGTTTAAAAAAGATTGTATAGATTTATTTCACACCAATCTGTTGATCCATTAATGAAAGGCAAAACAATAATTCAAATGCAATTTTATTTTTTTTAAATAAAATTATATTGCTTCACTACTTCTTAACATTATGGAAGAAACACTCTTTCACCACTCTTCACTTTGCCATTCACCACTTTGTTCACATACAAAATTAAAAAATTAGAATAAAATAACTAAGAAAATTTTTTATTCTGTTCTTTTTTTCATATTTTTTATTCTATATATATCATTTTACCTATACGAAGACTAATTTGGTTGGAATTTACATCGTAAGATGGATTCTGAACCATTAAAAACATCCACATCCAAGGAAAGAATCAAATTCATAAATTTTTGAACTGAATGGTTAGAATGCTAGATGTTCAGAGTCACGAGTTTAACTCAAACAGATTTTGGTTATTTCTTAAGAAAGTTTGATTTTTGTACAAAAACCTAGAATCATCATTAAAAGGAATTTATTATGTTTAAAATAATAAAAAAAAAACATTATGTGAAATAAAAAGTACAATAATTAACCAAAACCCAATTAAGAAAAATCCTTAAAAATAGTAATCATTTTATAAAAACAATAAATTAAAAAAATGAATACATAAAACTCCTTATATCAAATGTATGCATCTGAATACTTTTGCAGAGAAAACTTACAATTCATTTGTAAAAAAAACTGTCAATTCAATTGTAAAAACTTTTTTTTGAAACATACATTATTTTTGCTCAAATAACGCAATGTGTGTACTAATGAATTTTGTTTCTCATATATGTAAAAGCAGAAATGGGGAGGGGGAAAAAAAACTGATATTAAATCTGTATTATATTATCAAAAATTTAACATATTTAGATTTACTTGTTATACATATAGGCAACAAAAAAGTGCTAAGAAATTTTATTTTGAAATCAAAGTAATATTAAGAAAACTCTTACAAAAATAAAATCAAAGATAAATTCAGACTTTCAGATTGAATTAATGATAAAAAGTTGATGAGATAAAAAAAAAAAAATAAAAATTCCTTGTAAAGGATATCAATAATTTATAAAAAATTTAACATCCAAAAATATATATATATTATATACCCAGTTGACACATAGCATGACGATGTTCTTCATCAAAAGATAGCTTCATTAAAGCTGCTATAGCTGGACCAGGATGTAGATCTAAATTTTCTGAAAATAAAAAATATTCATTAATTTTAAAATTACATTAAATTATTAAAAGCAAAATAACACATGCAGAACCTAAATTTTCTTAATACTTTTATGTCATAAAGATATATAAGTTCATACATATACTTTTTGTCTTCAATTGACGTTTAAAATCAAAAAGTTCTACTAACATTAATGAATAAAATTCATTTAGTAGAAATAATCAAATATATTGTTTGTTAATAGAAAAAACTCTACCAACAAGTAAAATATATTAAGTTATATTGCTTGTTGGTTAAATATTTTTACTAATAACATTATTCATTTAAAATAACGTTTTATGGGGATTTAAAATTTTGTATATTAAACATAGTTAAATTTTGTGATTTCATACCTTATTACAAACTACTTGAAATCAGAATAAATAATTAACATTTTTCATATATGAAATAACATGTATTATTAGAAGTTTACTTTTAGAAACAAATATTTTTTTTCTCACCATTATTGGAAAAATCAACATTATTTAGATCTAAGTCTCTTAAAAAATCAGAATAGTCACGAATCTGCTCCAAAAGTCGCAAAACTCTTGCTTCTCGCCGACCTCTTCTGTCATCAGGGTGAGCATGAACAATATTATGCAATGCTTGACTTGCTCTTCTACGAGCTTCTCTTACAGCCCATTTGACATTTTCGGAATTCCGTTGTTCTGACAATACTTGATCTCGTTCACTTCCATGAAGAAGTTGTATCAAAAGTGGTAAACAACCTATAATTAAAGTATTTCAAAAATGAGAAATCATTTTGAATTCAAGGCGAAAATAAATTGTTTATTATGTTTTGTAAGAGAAATTGAAAAGTTAATTT
Source organism: Latrodectus geometricus (assembly GCA_026290005.1). Lineage (NCBI taxonomy): Eukaryota > Metazoa > Arthropoda > Arachnida > Araneae > Theridiidae > Latrodectus > Latrodectus geometricus. The sequence goes on from JAPDSC010154244.1 coordinate 50,837, forward strand.
TGACTTTAGCATTAGTAAATTTAAAACTTTTGTTACAGTCACATAATGCTTTCTCATATAGGGTACAAACTGTGTACATACAGTACAAATTAATACATAATACTATAAAAAAAGAATTCATTTATGGTTCTTGTTTAATGTGTTATTAAATTCCAATTAATCAAAAATTATACATCATCTTATATCAATATTCCTATAATACAATTTTTAATTAATATCAGTTTGGATTTATTGGGTTGGGTTCACCAGTTGTAAGTTATTTTTTTTAGTTTAATATAAAATTCATATATTTAAATCAACTTCTTACAATATGTCTTGGACAGTTAATGTGATTATTCCCCCCCCCCTAAATTATATCTTTATTTAAGTTAAATGAGTCGTTAGCTTTCTCGGTAACATCCTTTAATTCCTTCATCAACCTGGGCTATGGTGGACCTTTCTTATTTAACAGTAATTTATTTTCATTATCACTGTTAAATAAGAAAGGTCCTCTATAGCCTTCAGTAGTTTAAAATATCACTTTGTTTTTTCATTAAAAAAATTGCATTGTTTAGAGAATAATAAGTCACCTTCTTCAAAATTCATAAATCGGATTTGATGCTAATATTATACATATACAAATTGACAAATATTTTTTTTTCTAAGCCTTAAACCTTGTCACTGATTCTCTGAATACCAATATTCAACATTCAAGCAGAAGTATTCTATTATCTTCATTGGTTATTGACAAAAAAAAAAATAAATAAATAAATAAATAAAAAATAAATAAATAAATAAACAAAAAACCTTGGTAAAATATGTGTTGCAGAATGAATTTTGTAGCAGAATTTTTAAACTACCAATGTGATATGCATGATATGCTATAGATATTTTCCAAAATGGTAATGTTGTAAGCTAACAATTAAGAAATATATGCATTTTCTAGTCAACCTTTCTTTGATTCACTAATGTATACTTAAATAAAAAAATTCTTAATGTAAGTAAATGTATGGATGAAAAATAATAAACTAATGAGAATTGTTATAAGTTAGACCATAAGATTTAATAGAACATATTCATGGAAAACAAATATTGTAAAATGTTTATAAATGCTCTGAATAAAAGAAAATATTACCAGATTGACGCATAGCAATACAACTATCTTGATTGCTAGACATTTCTAAAAGTGTTCTACTCATGTCTTCTTTATTACAACTGCCAAGCATAGATAATAAGGAATACACCATTTCTACCTGAAAAATACAATAGAAAGAATTTAACTAAAATGATAAAAATCAAAAAATATTGAGAAAAAATAACTTGAAATATAAAAGCATTTATTTCAAGTTCTTTCAATATATTAGCACTAAAGGTTTACATTAAAGAGGAAAAATGCTTTTCAAAAATATTTTGCTTTTTAAAAATATCTGGGTCATAATAAAAATATAATTTACATTAATGATTTGCTCAAAAATTAAATTAACTAAATTCATCCAAAAAGTAAAAATCAACAGCATGGAAATGATGGAAAAAAATTTATTCATGATTAATTATTTTTTTAATAGGAAATAAAATAGTCTGTTCCCCCCCCTCTTTTCATTGTCTGTAATGCCGATTATATTTAAGAACAGCCTATCAGTAAAGAATTAAAAGAAAAGCAGTAATAACATCACTATTTGTAGAGTTACTTTACTTTTACTTTACTTTCTCTGCTTTTTCATCACCTGCCATCATCATTTTTACATCATCCTCTGGCATATAATTCAGATTTGTTTTTAAAACTGAAGAAATTCAAAAACTTGAAGATAATATGATAAATATACAAGTCAATCAAATTCTATAAAATCTTATGTTAAAATTATAATTAATACAATTGTAATTCATACCTCAATTTCATAAGAGGACATGTAGATATATTAAGAAAAACTTAATTTTCAGTATTAATTTTTTTTACATGGTTTCCCTCCTAGAAAATTAATTATGTTCCAGTAATATTTTTTAGTTAAAATATTCCTGTTATGCATTATTTCTACATTACATTTAAAATCTCTTTAATTTCAACAAAACACCAATAACAAAACTGATTAAAAACTACATTTTTTACTGTAATGAAATAAAATTATTTTAAAACAATGGGAAAAAATATTGTTTCAATGAAAAAAAAAAAAAAAAACAATGTGGTAAATATTCAACATACAAATAGCATCACAATACTCACAATTGAATAATGAGGAAACAGTAATATCTTTATTTTCCTTACAATTATCTACTTCATTTGATTTACATATCTTTAAATACTTTAAAAAATTAAATATAGTAAGTTTTTGTTAGTTATTAATTCACTACTATAATATTACTTTATATTTCATATTTAACTTATAGAAATAAAATAACATTATACAATTTTTAGTTTCACGCATTGAAAAATAAAACCTATGTAAATATTGACACATAAAGCCAGGTAGCAAAACATATCATAATTGTTTATTCAAAACATTAATAACTAAATAATATTCTTTCATTAATTGATTAAAAATGTTGCATTTGAATAAAAATAACTTAAACCTTTGTTCCCAGTTGGTGGGAATGTGTACGACGTGAACTCATTGTTGCAGTGCTGGAACTAAAGCTCATTATGCTTTCTGTATCATCAGCACCAAATCCATCAAGAGGATCTTTCTCACCAATGCTGCTTGGTCCACTCATCCATAAAGCTACATGATAAAAATCACAATTAAAATTATATTAAGTGAAATAAAAACATTAGAAAAACCATTATACACTAAAATTTTAATATATTCAATATATTAAGCTTCATTACAATTAAGTTTAAATAAAAAAAATATTGAAAATATCTTGAGCTTTTTTACTACATCCCTTTAAAATTAATGATTTTTTAAAAGGAGGTAGTGAAAAAAATAAGTTTCCCTCTAAATTTAATAATTGGAAAGATAGATGAAATAACAATCATTTCCAAAAGTCAGAAATTAAACATTTATATATTTTTTAATTTAAATTCCATCTAATCTGTGTTACACTTTAAGTGCAGATTTAAAATATTATCACATATTTATTGTTTAATAATAATAATAATAAAATAAGAAAAACATGAGTAAAGTTTAAATGGCATTTGATGTATATTTTTTAAATTTTATTAAAGGGAGGTAGTTGATATTTTAAATCAAGCTGAGTAAATACAGCAAAGCTTCTATATCTTGCAGCATCTTGTTGACTCAATATTCATTTTTGAAAGGCATCAATGAAAGGTATTCTAATCTAAGTGACAATTTCGCAAATTCAGATTAATAAGATTTTTAATAGCTAATATTTAAGAAAATGTATGTATATACTATATATAATTACTTATAAGTGGTTTTTAAATTTACACTATTATGTTGTGTGTTAATTTGAAGTGTTAAAATTTACAAAAGCTGAAACTAGATAACAAGTATAAATCTCTTTACAAAACAGGAAGAATTGAAAATGCAGATATTTAAGAAAAGTTATTTTTTAAATGATTAACTTATTATTTAAATAAAGATAAACTTATTAATAATATTAATAAGGATTTAAATTAAGAATTAATTTAAATAAGGATTAACTTTTATAAATTTTTTAAAAAAGTTTTAAAACTTTTATAAAGTTTTTAACATGTAAAAAATAATATCAAATTAAAAGTCTCAAAATCAATGTAATGAATGAAGAACATTTTGATTAATAAATATGGGAAATAATTTAAAACTCAATTCAAATACTGTAGCAATTTTTGTTAAGTTTGATTTGTGTGAGCAATTTTTGTGAGTGCAAAAATACTAGCTTGAAAACATTGTAGAAAGTTATTTTAAGGTTGAGTATTTGAGTTTTACTAGTCAATTTTTTTTAAGTTTACTAATCAGAACCTAATTTACCAAAATAGATATTTTAAGTAAAGCATTTTTAAAAGTTAAATAACAGCCCCTCTTTTCACTAAAAATTAAACAATTTCAAACATCTATCATGAAAGCATAATGATGATTATTGATCTTTAACTATGCAAGATCTCATTTTGACTTTTTAATCTTACAGTTTTAATTTACAGATTTCATATTGAGCGAAATTTCAAGGAATTTTATTTATAAAGATTAAGGAACAGATTTATAAAAAAATTAAGTTTAAATAACTGTCAAAGCTCATGTCACAGTAAATTAGTATTTGGAATTAAGATATTTATGAAACTACTTTTAATTTATGAGATGCATGAAAAAATAATCATAATTATATGAGCAAAATTTTCAAATACTAAAATATATAAATAACATTAAAGTTATGAACCAAGTACATTTTTAAAAAGTTGTGTCATGCAGATAAATAATATTTGTAATTAAAAATAGCTTAAATGATTTGAAATTAATGTTAGTGATATAAATTTAAATGTATATGAATACTTTAATTTTGTTATTTATGAGAAATTCGGACTTGCAATTACATTAAAAAAGGAAACATTTATGCATATAACAAATAAAAATTTTCATTAGTTACAAGATCTCAAAAGGTTAACATTTGAATACTCTCGTAGTTTTCCCTCTTTATAGATACAGAGAAAATAAGCACAATATATATGTTGCAATATCCCAAAAGAAAGTTTTACAATTATGTATTGCTGGAAGGGGGATGATATATGAATAAATATAGAGTACGACAGGTAAGGACAGATTAGAACAATTATTGTAGATTGTACTTTTTATACTTCTCTTTCATGTTGCTGCTGTTGTCATACACCTATTTCTCAGATTTCGTAATATCTGAATAAAATTCATTAATTTTTTTAATAGAATTTTCATTAGTTTTTCTCTAGTCACAGTAGTTACATCAATAAAATCAACATATGTTTCATTAATGATTAACCTTTCCTTTTAAAAATTTGCACATATAATAACTGAAGTTTGTTTCTTATGAGAAATTTATTTTTGTGTATGTTAAATGTTACAAATTTTTTCCCCTTTTATTGGATTTATATGATCTAAAAATTTACCAAGCCAATTAACTTTAACAGATCTTATTTTAAGCCAAAAAATATTTTTGGTGGAAAATATTATTTAAAAAGCACATAAATAAGGTATTTCAAAATCATATCATGAAACTCACAGCTAGAATCTAATTATGTAGTAAAAACATAAGTATTGTTAGCAATGTAAGAAGAGCAAAGCATGAAATATAGTATTAAGAGTTTATATGGTATTTTGAACGAAAAAATATTTTATTGATCTATTATAATAACATTTTTCCCCCATAGTAAAATCAACCAAGAAAAACATATATAATTATAAATATATGCCCTGAAATGTGTAGGTATTATATAGATATAGCACATATTCTCGGACTTATAATTTTGACTAAAATTAGGAAATCAAAAAAATTTGATTAATTTTTAATAGTTCATTGGGGGGGGGGGCACTTAAAAAATTCAGCACAGAAAAATATAATGTGTATGAAATTTGCTGTAAATTATCTATTAAATGAAATGGCCATAACACATAAATATAAATTCAAGAATAATAATAATTTGATTAATAAAACAATGCTTACATTATTTTCAAAGTAAAGAATATTTTGACAGCAAAATCTTAAATATTTTATATGAAATACTATGCTACTTCTAATGGTGTTTTTAAATAATTCACTCATAGTCACATCAAGTTACAAAATTGCAAGTTGATTATAAAAAGAAATATTATGCAAGATTTATACTCTGAATATTTTATTAAACTTAATTTTTATTATTAAAAAAAAAGTTGATGATAAAAAGTTCCTGAACACCTGTCTTATTTAATTTTATATTTATTAATTAAGAACATTATATTTCAATTAAAAAAAACAAGTATAATATACATGCAAGTGGGGTACTTTAAAGATTTTGTTAAATAAAATTAGAATTTTAATTTAAAAATGTAGACATTTAAATATTAACAGTATATAGTTAATATCAAATTTTACATTTTAAAAATTGCATTTATGACTATAATCAATTTTCAAGTAACCACTTAGTATTATTTATCAAAAACGTTAATATTTTCTGGACGTATAAAAATACATATACTAATCTAGAACTGTTATAAAATTTAGAAGAGAAATCAGTCAAAGATTTAATATTTTATTTTGCCAAATTTTGATATTCATTTTACAGAAGCTCTTACAATCAATTACAAATGTAAATTTATATGTTCTATGGACAAGTGACTTAATTATTTCACTAAACTTTAATTTGGATTTGATTGAATACTCATTGATAATTCAACTGAACCTCTAAAAATACTAACACTTAAGGTTGAAATAAAAATATATAAATGATGAAGCAACAGGTTTGTACCTTAGGTTATCATGAATTGTGTCATTGAGTAATATATCTGATTGTGACAGAATTACCACAAAATTTAATAAACAAAATGCCAATATTACATTTCAATAGTGCTCTAACATTGACGGTTACAAAAGTAACATATCCTAGATAAAACATTTAGAGAATTTTCATCATAAGAAATGACATGGGATATATATTGTACTTGAAATTGTAAAAATAAGTATTGAAAATTTATTAAAAGGATCTGAAAATTATTGTATGTATTGAACACTAAGAAATAAATAGAAATAATAATACAAGTACTTCAATATTTCCAGTTATTTATCACATTCGATATAATTTAATACTTAAAATATAGCCTAATATTAAAAATTATCTTAAATAAATTTTACATAATATATATTTATATAATTAGGTTTTTACAGAAATATATTTTAGAAAAAGTTCACATATTAATTAAAATAACTAAAATACAGAATTATAAATGAAATAATACATGCCTCTGTGCATGGGCCATTCACCCTGATAAATATTGCCTAATGCTGCTATTCCGTTTGGATCTGACATTCCTACTGCACCCATTGGCAATGTTCCATTGTGATGCAGATCGTCAATTGAAGAAGATGGATTTTCAGTCATCTGAAAAATTAAAAAAATAAAGATATTGCATATAAAAAATTTACATGCAAAGAAGAATTTTACAAATACTTTACTATATATCAATAACAATTTTTTATTCAAACACAGTTAAATAACTTTTAACAACTATCAACAATTTTTCAGCAATAATTTAATAAACTAACAAGTAGTTTTTCCCTAACTTTCGTTCATTTTTATAAATTGTTGTACATGCAATATTCACACAGAAATATCTTATTTAAAGTAAAGTTTTAATTTCACAAAAAAAAAATGAATAAACTAAGGCTACTGAATTTCTCCCACCAATGTTCAAGAAAAAGTTCTTCTTATTAAAATATCCTATGATATGGGGATAGTAATAATTTTTTCTAATAATCAATATTCTGATAAAATCATTTACATCCAATGAACTTACACAAAAAGCCAGGGGGAAAAAAATCTGCAAAAATGAATTTTGTAATTTTTCATAATTGAAAATTCTAAATTGATTTGTCTCAAAACTATAATTTCAAAGCATGCTGAAATTTACTTAAACTCCAATAATATAATTAAAATTAATAAATTTTAATTTTTCCTTAAAATTACTAATTATGATTTAAAATCTCAGCATTTATTTTAAATGTAAAAACATTGGCAACATAATACATACAAAATTTAATTCAAAAACATACCAGAGAGTTATGGCGTAGATCATGACACTCATGATTTCCCTCACCATCTTCAGTAAAACCATTCATACTGTTTTCTGGATTTTGGTCATCATTCTGCACATAAATTTAGAAATAGAAAAATTGATGTTGACTTCAAACACCAATATGTAACTTTACAGAAAAAATTCTTTTTCTATTCAGGAATGCAATACTTTCATTTGTTGAAGGACCATTTAATTTTAAATTTAAGAAAATGTTTTAATGACATTTTTATAATGTGATGAAAAGTAATGTTTTATTTGTAGGGTAAAATGCTATAAAAATTGGACAGTGTCATTCATTTCTTTACTATATAAATATAAGTTCTGCAGTATTTTTAGATTGTATGATAATTCATTTTGAAAACTGATTATCCTTATTATAAAAAGTATCTTTAAAATCAAATACTTACAGGATTTTTAATTCGAACCATCTTGTTTGGAAGACGAATGTAATTTTGATTTGGGAACGGCCTCTGTTCTACATGACTAAAGCAGTCAAATTTTGGCCGAATGTGGCTGAATACTCGGTTGGTAGGCAGCCTTTCACCAACATCAAAATCGTGAAAACCATGCCTGTCACTCTAAAAAAACAAAAATTTTGAAAATTATTAACAAATGCATTAATGATATTAAAAACGAAAATGTAATGCCTGAATAATATTTATACAGAAATAAAATAAAAATAATTATAATCAAATCATGTTATTCATAAAAAATAACGAATTCTCTCAAATTCAGAATTTTTCTATCAAAATGAGCATTTTTTCTATTAACACTCATTTTATCTTGAAGAAATTTTCAGCTTTTATCATGATTAATAAAAAATTTTCTTTTGGCAACCATATAAAATGCAGTTTTTGTATCCATTGTTGCTTCAAATTCCAACGTGCTTTTGACAGGTTGAAAGTTATATTTTTGAACTGATCTTCAAGTAATGCAGTTTTATTGCATATTGCAAACTTACATTTTTAGATCTGAAATAAAATAACAGCATTTTTAAAGCAAGTTTCAAAACCTTACGATATGTTTTGCATGCCAGACAATTAATCAGTAGAGTTTTATTATGAGGTATTTGTATATTAGCAACATGTTTTTTTTTTTTTTTTTATTATTTCTTTTTGGTGCAATATTTCATAGACTACATATTTACAGGTTACAAGAAAGAAAACTTAAGAAACTTCCAAGCACATATTAAATAGATGTACACGAAGAAAGCAGAAATAATATTTATTTCTCATTGCTAGAATTTAACCACAATCTTCCACAATAAAGAAAAATATTAGAAAATGGTGTACTCATCCTTGCTTTTAAAATTGTGAATGGCAAAAAACATTATCTGACATTTAAGGAAGTTAGATAAAAATTACATTTAGATGCCATAATTTGCCCATGCTCAAATATATATTTATGTTTACAATCATTTAGACACAAAATCTAATAAAATTTTTTGCAAATTTTAAAAGAATCTTCCACGTAATAAATTTTTTAAGATTAATCCATATATCTATCATTGCCTTTATTCAAAATATGATCATTCATTAGTTGTTCAGAAGTTTCATTTTTGGTAATGTAAGATACATATTAAATTGTTAAATGTACACTTAGAGAAAATAACTATTAATTTAAAATACTGCATTTACTCCTAAGTGATTATTAATATTATCAGATTAAAGATAATAACAATTCAGTAATTTAGTATACATTTTAAGAAGATATACAAAAATTTTTCCTTACTAGGTGTGAAATTCTTTCTTGAAATATATTTCGATGATCCCATTCTACACGGTTAGGAATGAATTCAGCTCTTGGTTCAGGAAAATGATAACCGAAAGGTCTAAAAGGAAAATATTACACTTTTAAAATCGAATGAAGTTAATAAAATAACATTCTAATATGATGGAAATATTTTCAGGTACATGGAAAATAAATTACTTTTTAACATAATCTGTTTAAGTTATAAAAATAAGCCAAACAATGAGAAGTTCATTTCATCCAATATCCATTTCTTAAAAAGTTATTAAAGTAAATTCTGTTGTAGGTTATAAGCCTGAATTTTCTTTTTGAAAATTATTTTTCTGAATTGTTATTCAATGACCATTTATTTTACATTGTCTATGAAATGTAATGTTTTACGAGTCATATATAAAATAGGTTTTTATACATTATATCAAATAAGCATGCCTTCTGGAAATAAAGGAAAATTGAAGAAACATTTATAATGCAATAAATAAATAAATAAAAAATATACACATAAAACTTAAATAATGATGTAAAAAATTGTGTACAAAATAATGTGTCACTATAATCATAATGAATCATTTGGAATATTATTGTAGAAAAAAATATCTGGATTAATGGTTTTACTGCGGCAGTAAGGAGAAATCCCAAGGTAGTCAATTAATAATAATGAATTCAAGGTATCATTAACTTTAGAATTATTATAAAGCCATTTAAAAATTAGAAGTAGATTATTAGACAGATATATCTCAATAACTAAATGTGAACTTTTGTAAAGTTACAAAACTCAGGCCAAAAATTCTAATCAAATTATGCTTAATGAGAATTTTCAAATTCTTTCTTTATGCAAATCGTGTAAATATTTGGTATTGTTTGAAGTAACATATCTTTCTTGACAGAACTTATAAAAAGGTGAATTTTTATCCCCTACAATTTTTTTTAGGTATAGCATTTTTTATATTTATAAAATCAGTTTAAATTTAAATTTTTTTTTTAATATTTTGTACATAATATATTTATTAATATGAAAATATATTTTACAAGTATTTCTAAAGTGATATGATCAAATATCTGTATTTTTCAATTATAATAAAAGCTAAAAATTCTCCAATGAAGCTTCAAATTTGTTATTTAGAGTAACATTTTTGTCATTTTTTCTTGTCATATTTTTATAATTTAATGTTTTCCAATTTTCTGAAATAAAACTTTTCAATTTGTAAAATTTAAGAAATATGTATGCAATGTCTTCAATTTTTAATAGTTAGAACTTTTCAATTTTCTAATTGAATTTTTTTAAAATTTAAACAAACTTAGTAAAAGACCATTTTTGTAAATATAAATGCATATTTTATATAAATAAAACAAGTATATATTAAAAGATAAAAGAAAATAATTTGGTGACATCAAATTGAAATAAAAGCACTTGATGGTTTAAAGAATCCTCAAGTTATATAAAGCTGCCAACACTAATAGACAAATATTTTTAAGCATCTTAGTAATTAATCTATATATAATATCAAATTGTAACAACACATTGGGATTGGTAAAAAATAGGATTACAAATGAATGTTAAATATTACCAACTTCAAAAATATTGCAATTTTTAAAACATGGATAAGTCACCAAGAAGATATTTGAATCAGCATCTATCTTTGCACTACAGTTGTTGGGGAGACATTAGGCCCAATAAATATTTAGAAAGCTTCTTTCACAAAGAGCAACTGCAATTACATGCAGCAAAAAGTGTTGGTTAGTTTGATTGTAACTATAAGGTCACTTTTGTATTCATGGGCTAATTGGATTGGGGAATTTACACATTTTAAAATAGATTTCTCTGAAGTGAGAATCAAAATCGTGAACTGTATAGACCATAATGCTTATCATTCAGCTATCAGTTTGGATATCAAAATAAATCGTTTTTTCTAAAGTGTCTTAAGTAACAATACTTTACATCCTCATAATAACAATACAAAAGAATATAAGAAAATAATATATTCAATAAAATTCTTAACATACAGATTTAAAAAAGAAATAAAACAGATGTGTTATTACATGCGATTTCTAATTTAACACTGAAATATTTAAAAACAAGTCCATAATTTAAAAAAAGTACGAATTACATAACAAAAGGCAACGAAAAATATTTCTTCGATTTAAAAAAAAAAAAAAAAAAAAAAAAAAAAAAAAGAGAGAGAGAGAGAGAGAGAACCATTTGAGACTTGAATATCATTAATAACAGCAGACTTAAAGCTACTTAACATATTTTCATCAACTAGATATTCGACTGTAATTATGCCAAGGGTAAGTAGTAATTTTATGGGACCCAAAATCGTAAGATTCAAGTAAATAGTCCCAAGGCTTATTCCTTCTCCCCCCCCAAAAAAAAAATTCCTCGTAAAATTTTGAATTAAATAAAATTATTCTTAAAAATCGCGCTTACAGAGCATAACACATTTCAAAATTTAATTAATGTATAAATTTTAGAAATAAAGCTCAAAAATTGGGGAAATAATGTATCCAATGGAGTTAGAAATATAATGCAATAAAATATATTAAAATGTATAAATAACAAGGTCAAAATAATTTATTTCCTTCAACCAATATATTAGCATCAAAAGAAATGATGTAGAATACATAAGAATTAAAACAAATTTAAATCTAAGAAGCAATTAAGCTTGTTTTCAACAAATAAAGCACTAACAAATTTAGTTATGAATAGAGTATTACTGTTTGATTAAGTTAACTTGTTCATTTGAAGACGAAAAGATTATTTTCGGAAGTCGGTACAAAATTGGTTTATTTACAAAATAGACCCTTAATTACACAAGAGTTAAATCATATAGGTGGGTATATTTTAAAAAGTAATAATATATTTATTAAAAATAGAAATGAAATGAGACTTTTTTAAACAGTTATTTGTTTTTCATATCACTAAATAAATACGTTAAGAACAATAAGTAATGATAATGCAATTTCATTTGATTCCAATACAGAAAACTAACATACTGTTAAAAATTGGTTGCAAATATTTTAGTGAATATATCAATAACATTAGAAACTTTAATTTTATTAATATGGATGGATATAGATGTAATTTTATTAATATGGCCTGAACTTCATATAAAGGATGATTAATTCAAACATAATCGATTATTTGAAGTGAATTGATCACATTAAATTAAATTGAAAAGTTAAATTATTTACATATATTATCATATTAAGTGATTTATTATTTAGACACTATGGTCTGCACAAGATGCTTATTATCGAATGGTATTACGTGTTGCAAAAGAAGAAAGCTGAATACTCTAACAGACGTGCAAGTGGAAGCGAAACACATCTTTAGTCGTTCAGCAGTAGTTAAATTTATTGGGTTGTATTTGTTTGTGAGTGATTAGACCGGGACTTGTAATTTAAACTGAATTCAGAACCACAACAATTATACAAGCCTAATATGGGAATCAATTTCACATACTACTAAATGGAATTGCAGAGCACTAACTATTCAGACATCAATTCGACCTGTTATTGCCGGAAAAAAACTTCAAGATTGTCTTTTGAAGAACGCAATTCGATCACAGGCCACGGTGAACCCAAAAGATAAACTAAGTTTTGTTTCGAAGAATGTTTTGCAACATTTAAGAAATAAATGATAACAATATAACATTCATTATACATGCATAACAAAACTAACGCTCTATATTTTGCTTTTGTTAAATAATAATAAAAAAAAAAATTAGGAAAAGTTTTTAAAAACATCAATGTCTAAGTGCTTAATAAAGTGAAAGAAAATATATTAAAGTTTAAATCTGTAATATTAAAAATTAAATCTATAATTTATTTGCTCTTTTATTGCGGATACTTTAAACCAACATAAAATAATTCGTTTTTGGGCGTTGATAGTAATTTTTTGTGGTTAAAAGGAAAAAAGAATTTGCGTGGGCGTATGAAGAATGCATTTTAATTTCTATACGTAATTCTTGTGGTAAAAATTTTCTTATTATTCTAAGAAGATGTAACTCACTAGAAGGAAATGAGTAGTTTAATTTTTACTTATAAAAGTAAATTCATTTATAATTGACAAATTTGTCAATAAAAATGGATATAATTTTAAAAGATAATTAATTACTTGTTGGCAGAAAATGCTAGCAAAAATATTTTGAATATTAAGCCACAATTTTATTTACAGAAGTTAGAGACTTTGTAAATTACTAACGAAAAAAGAAGAAATAAAAATTAGAGATATATATAGGTATTTTTCTCTAAAATTCTGAATGTAAATTTCTTTCGACAGGGGGAACAAGCAAATATAATACAGGAAATTAATTTAATTTTTAATGTATAATAGATGAGTTTATTTTTATTAAAAATAAAATTACATTAAAAAAATAAATCTATCTCACTCTATTATGAAAAAAAATGAAGCACAATTCTTAAAGCAAAACGTCTGTATATGAAAAATCACTTTTTATTAAAACTTGGCCATTCCCAAAGATGAAGTGCGTGTCCCACTTTCAATGGAATTTTTTTCCTTCTATAATATATACTGAATAAATTGGAGGATTGGTATTGTTTTTAAATCAACTAGCAACACATATGAATGAACTGAGAAAAACCAAGCATCATATCTGCGTATAATCTGCCAAAAAAGATGGATAGTCTAATTGTATGCAAAAAATATAAGAACGTTTACAGGCATTTTTTTTCCTAACGCGGAAATGAAAAATGCGCGTACAATGTCACTTGCATGGAACGAAATTTTATATAATTCAGCTTTACGAAGGGAAAAACTGCTGTTATTTTTAATATAATATCATTATGCAAATACAAGTATTTTGAAAATTAGAGGAAAATTGAAAGCACTAATATGCTATACAGTATAATTTTTAAAAATTTTATTAATAAAATAATTTTCAACAAAATTATCATCAAAAAGGTGTCACAACTTCTTGATTACTGGGATTACTTTTGCAGTATCAAATACAAGTATTTAATTCAAATGGCCCAAAACATTTCATTGTACAGTAAAAGTGAATATATTTTATTTTAATAAACACATACTGAAACATTTTTAATAATTGAAATTGATATATATATATATATATATATATATATATATATATATATATATATACACACACAATTTCAATTACATATACATTAACAATTACACAAACATAAGATTGAAAGGATTACGAGAACCAGTTTAAATATTTGATTCTTTGTTCCCCCCCTCCATATTCGTACTTACGAAATTTCACGTCAAATTTACAAAATTTTAGGACCGTTCAAAATAATATCCCCCAGCATCAAAATACTTCTATAAGCGCATTTTTTATAGACCTTAAGCCATTCATTTCTTGGAATGGATGAAAAAATGCGTTAATTATTCAATCGCATTTTTGGAACAAAAAAACGCCATCGAAAGTTCTTTCTTAGATTAAAAAGTATCGATAAGCCAAATATGGCCACAACAGGGAATATGGTAGATATTCTACTATTTTGATGCATTTTTGTTCAAGGAACTATATATATATATATATATATAATAAGATAAATTGATGTCACATACGTCATAAAAATACATATGTCACAAAAAGAATCACTGGTTCCGGTTTGAGGAGTTACCAAAGTCAAGCATGATTAGCTGAATGAATAGTTTGATGCATGACAGCATTTTCCCATACGAAAATATTTCATTATTTCAAGACATTTCTCATTCAGCACATGTTTAAAAGTGTCGAATTCCATACCGGTATCTGACACTTTTTAACAGAAATTTCATGCTCAATTGTTATAATCCGATTAATTACAATTACTGAGCATCATTTTAGTCAGAACTAAGGAAAGATTATAGTCTTGTAAATTACATAAATTTGAGGTTGGTTGAGCTGAAGAAGCCACTTAATAAAAATTATGGGTTCTATAAAAAGAAATTAAGAAGAATGAGCATTAATCTATGCACACTGATTCGAAATCTTATTTCCAAACAATGTAAATAAAGAATAT
Source organism: Latrodectus geometricus (assembly GCA_026290005.1). Classification (NCBI taxonomy): domain Eukaryota; kingdom Metazoa; phylum Arthropoda; class Arachnida; order Araneae; family Theridiidae; genus Latrodectus; species Latrodectus geometricus. The sequence continues at coordinate 66,229 of JAPDSC010154244.1, forward strand.
AATTATTTGATCTAGGATTAAAAATGTAAGGTTCAGACTAATAATTGACTCAAAATTGAGATAAATAAACAGTTTTTGAATGAATAAATTGCAAAAATAAGTTACTTATTTTCATTTCTTAAGAGCACATTTTTTTGTGAATAGCATTTTCATGTTTTACAAGGGCAGACAATTTCTTTTCCCAATTGGAATACCATATTTTTTTTTTTATATCTGCATAAATTGTTTCATTGAAAAATGCATTGGGTCTTATTTCTTAAGCACCAAAAAAAAAAAAAGTACTATGGTGTCATATTATTTGATATAACACCGTAGTACTTTTTGATGTTTACCAAGGTCATTGCTTACAGATGAAAAGTGTAAAAGTATTAATGAACAAAAGCGAGGATTACAATCACAAAAGATTTGTACATACAGTTTGAGAAAGAACAATCACTTTCGTATTCGTTGTGCGATAAACGGCACACATAAAATTTCACTGACAAACAGGGATACAAATTTTAAATCTATCAAACTGTGAGAATCGAAAGCACTTTGACACAACATCCGGCCACACCTTCCTCCCCACCTCTTCGAGATCGAAAGAAAAGGATATAAAACAGAGTGTACATGTCTATGGAACGGGGAACTTCTGTTTTGGGGTCCTAACCATTAGGATCGTTATGATTTGGAGACGTCAGTCTCATAATAATCTAATTGATTAGGCTTCTTAAGCCATCTTTTTATACGGGATATATTATTGGAGACGTCAGTCTCATTATTTAAGCATAGCTAATTGTTTGGGCTACTTTAGCCACCTTCATTTGTAAACTTTGTGTGTACGAGACGCCAGTCTCAAAAAGTGTATCTATCGGCTTCTCAAGCCATGTGGTTGATTGCAAATATTTGTTTTGTGTTGTGATGCTCTAAAAAATTAAATTAAAATTAGCATCTGTAATTTTCTTCTCAATTATTTCACCTGAACCTATGCACACGGATTTCTTTCTTTACTGGATTACCAAATCAAAAATAGAACGGTTGGGGAACTTTACTCAAACCATTAATAGTACTATTTTATTGTCTATTATTAAGTTTATTATCTAACATCAAAACATGCATAAAGCAAAAATACTATACATACAAAAACTGGTAATTCCCAATCTACGCAAAAGCAGTTAGAAGCAGAAACATTAAATTATAAGTTACATTATTATACAATAAGGTGCATATGTTCAAATAACAACAAATACTCGCTGCAAACTTCAATTACTTTACAGTAAGTATCTTCTGTTATTTTTGATACATACTCATGAATAATTGACTTAGTTAATTCAATGAGTAAATGAGCAAAGTTTATTTCAAATGTTAATTTGAGATTTCATTTTTGTGATAATGATATTTCTGACTAATTTCATCTTAGAAAATTACATTCATGTTTACTTGCTTATTTTTTCCTGTTTCATGGACTTGGCTATTTATTTAAAATTTTTCTATTTGTTTAGTTTTGTAGTATAATAACAAAACACTTAAGACATTTGTCTTTATGACACATTATACATTTGTGTCAACATAGTGAACGTCCTCTGATGTACTAGTTTGCTTAGTTGATTTGCTTTCATTGTCATTTTTTGCAGCAGGGCTAATTAAAATAGGACTTCGTTTAAATTGGATCCCTATCTATTACAAACTCGTATTGCTGGTTGGTTGCTTGGATTTTGTGGCGCAAGGTCCAAAAAGGACAAGCTGCGCCCTCGTATTGCTGAACTGAAGGTAAGAATGCTAATCATTCGGATGTCTGTTCAGCTTGCTGTAGCTGAATGCGAATATATATATATATATTTTTCATTTATAAATACATTACTGGAAAAATGTTATACTATATATAAAGTTAATGCACTTATGACAAAATGTAAGCCATACAAGCCAATTAAAAAATAGATTTTCATTCAAGTTTTAATCTGCGACAAGGTATCATTGATACACTTAAGAACATTAAAAAATTTCAATGATTCAAAAAATATGAACATTTCAGAACCACATAGAAAATTTTATATGGTTTTTGCACTGGAATCTTTAATCAAAATGCAGCAATTCGTAATGTTGAGCTCAAACTATACAAAGAAACTTGGCTAAAAAAAAGTTTCTTTTCATTGAGATGCTGAAAAATGAAATATTCATCAATAATTTCATCGTTTGTTCTTTCGCAGCGATTCTGGAACTTAGTTCAGTTCCTGTCCTTGGGCTGCTGGTAAGAGAATAGTTTGTGAAAATGTAGAAATGCTTGCTGTTTTATGTTAGTTGCAGCCTTCAGGTCGAAAGAAGAGGCGGCGAAGCGTGCTACAGGAGAAAAAAAGCTTCGGGAAAGAAATCATAAATGAAGAAAAGAGTCTCTTCCAGCTTTTAATAGCAACAAACAAGGTCAGTCTATATTCCAAATATAATAGCGAAATGAAACATGGTATATCTAACATTTTTTTATTATATTACTAACATTTTAGTAGATTCAGAGGAACATTTGCAAAAGAAATATTTACTCATTCGAGGTTTTATGAATTTTTTTACGATAGGCAAGAAATGAAAATAAGTGAATTACAAAACATATCTTCATATTATTTCGATTAAAAAGTAGTCGAGACGCTAACTAATTTTGCCACATTTGAAATCATAATTTGTACGTTATCTACGTTAAATAAGTGATACTAATTTTCATATTAATTATTAACTAAGAAATGTAAAGAATAAGAAACTCAATGTAAATAAATAATACTTTGAAAATATTTAAGAAGTTTTATTAAAGCAAATATTAGTATATGCGCACAATATTTGTTGGATTTAAATAAATATTTTATGAAATTAATCAGCCATTAGAAAGTAATTGCGCAATGTTAGGAATATTAAGAAAAAAATTATATTATATTATATATATATTCGAGGTTTTTTTTTAAATTTTGAAACATTTTATTTTCTATTGCTAAATAATGAAAAAACAAATTTTTTTCCTTCATTGAAAAATTAAATTAAATTACGCTATTAAAAATTCAGTGTTTTTAGTATTGTTATAGTACAATACTTCGTAATTTATAAAAGATATAAGCCATTTTATTTTATTTGTCAATGCTTTTGGACTCACTGTCCTGTTTCATATTTGAAAAACAAGCATTCAAACGTATGTTAGCAGAAGCTGGAATTACATAGAAAAATTATATTTAATCCCTAATTAAAATTTATTTTGATTGAGGAAATTTATTTTGAATAATGTAGATTCCTTCTTAAATTATTTTATGTAAATTACACATTTACAAAGTATTAAATTTTATAATACAGTTCCTGAATTATAAAATTTAATGGGAAATATGTAAAACTAAGTTAAATAAGAAAATAATTTTTTATAATTTACCATTTACCAACTTGGATTAACAACGTAAACCTTAAATACGAAAAATATTCTGCAATTACAATAATAAAATAACTCACGCCTCTCTGAAAAAATGGTATAACTTTCTATTCCCACAAATAAACGAAGAAAAACTTGGGAAAAAGTATTTGCTTCTGTGATGAGATTAAATTACGCGTAAAAATGCAACTTGACATTAAGTATATTTAATTTCGGATGTGATTTTGGAGATAGAGATGAGAGCGCCGTACTCTCTCAAGTACATTTTTAATTATATTTTACGTTTCTCTTCACTTTGTAAAAATAAAAACAAATAAGTCTGAATCCCCTTCATTATTCATTTACCTCACTTTTTCCTGATTGTATCAATAAAAGATTAATTTATATATTAGGTTGGGGGAAAAGAAATCCATTATTTTTACGTGAACTTTTTGTAACTTCTTTTAGATTCGCTTTGTAAAAAGGTTTAAAACGGTTTTCATGTAGATTTTTAGGTCTTGTGCGAAGCTATGACTGCTGACATGCTGTCAAGTTTGATAATTTTTGATATTTTATAGACATTCTCGACGATGTTGTATCCATGCAAGGTGCATCTTTAGCATCCAAATACCCAAACGGAATCGACGAAACCAAAATTGTGCGTAACTGGTTGTTACAGTCTTATATAGGACGATAAACACCTTTCACAATTTTAGCCACCTGGTTAGCATTTTCGCCATTATAAAAGACAAACTAAAATGTATCGATTTTTCTGTTTGTTGTCTTCTATTTTTAAAACCTTGTACTCATAACTGAATTAATCAAACAAAAAACCACAAGAGAATATTTTAGTGTCAAATGTCACCTTTCCAACGAGAATAAATTTGAAATTGTTTGATAGATACCTTACGAGATAGCGATCACTACAGACGTCTAGCGAAAAAATAATGGATAACTTTTTCCCCAACCAAATATATAAGCAGTACATTTTAATAAACATATATACACACAACTTCTCTTTGAAATATAACTCCCAATAGGGGAAATATTTTTACATGAATCGTAGCGTTCTATTAAAGAAAATTTATATTCCATTATAATCATGTTTGTCTACATTAACTAGATAGGAATATTCCGCAATCTTAGTATATAGAAAATGTCAATTGCATGGATACATAAAGCAAATTCAATATTTAGTTGACAGAAGATATATATATTTAAAATTATTAGCAAAATGGATCTACCCAACAAATTTGATAATCTAATATTTTATATACTGGCGTTTTTGGATTTTCAAATAACTAGTACAGCATAAAAATGTTCAGATATCATTTTTGTGGGTAAACAATTATATTCTTAAAGATTTAATGTAATTTTATTTGTTCATTTTTTTTTCTGTAATTTTTTCCCGCATGAAATTCACCAACCGATATTCCTTTTGAAAATTTTTAAGGTATCTGCCTATGTTCTAGGCAACTTTTTCTTAAAAGTTAATTTTAATTTTTTTCATCCTGTTTATAAATAAAGTATGATACAAAAACATTAAATTAGACAAAATAATTTTAACTACATATAGCATTCTTTATGAAAAATTGGTATTTTCTGACAAATTATATATATATTAGGTTGGGGAAAAAGTTATCCATTATTTTTTCGCTAGACGTCTGTAATGATCGTTATCTCGTGAGGTATCTATCAAACAATTTCAAATTTATGCTAATTGGAAAGGTGACATTTGACACTAAAATATTCTCTTGCGGTTTTTTGTTTGATTAATTCAGCTATGAGTACAAGGTTTTAAAAATAGAAGACAACAAACAGAAAATTCGATACATTTTAGTTTGTCTTTTATAATGGCGAAAATGCTAACCAGGTGGCTAAAATTGTGAAAGATATTTATCGTCCTATATATGACTGTAACAACCAGTTACGCACAATTTTGGTATAGTCGATTCCGTTTGGGTATTTGGATGCTAAAGATGCACCTCGCATGGATACAACATCGTCGAGAATGTCTATAAAATATCAAAAATTATCAAACTTGACAGCATGTCAGCAGTCATAGCTTCGCACAAGACCTAAAAATCTACATGAAAACCGTTTTAAACCTTTTTACAAAGCGAATCTAAAAGAAGTTACAAAAAGTTCACGTAAAAATAATGGATTTCTTTTCCCCCAACCTAATTAGATATATATATATATATATTAACAAAACGGGGTAACGCTCTACAGAAAATTATAATCAATCTTAATTTAGTTTTTGCGTAATTTGAGCATAAGGTTTATGTGACAATATGCTTTGAAATGAAACAAAATCTAAGAAAAATATTAAACGATTAAGAAAATATGGTTAAAAATATACATTAATACGGATATTTCACTGAGCATTCCTAATAAAAATAGCTGCAAATGAAAAAGTTCATATACATTAAAAAATTTTGTGTCATATCATAGATAACACTCATAGCATGTACAAGTTTTATACAAGTATCTTCACTATAACTAGAGATATTGTGTTAAAGGTTTGAAAATTTTATGAAAAACTAAAATTTGAGAATACCGCCTTTAATGTGATAGTGACGATTTTGCCATTTCTTTCCGAATGTATTATCCAAATTATGGTCTCATACTTATGGATATCAATCCACATATTATAGAAAGACATAAATTAAGAAATAGTGTGTAAAATAAAGCAAAATAACACTTTTCTTACCTACTTCCGGTTTGAAATTGCAACTTCCTGTTTCGTTTTTTTTTTTTAAAAAGACGCGACACATTTTAGAATTCCTGTAACCGAACTTTTATTTAACATACAGTAAAACAAAGTTTTAGAAACTGTAGACATGAGCATTAGATTTACAAATAAAATAAAATTGACACATGTAGTAGTAGAAACTTTTCAACGTAGGCAGGTACTTTAAATGGTTTTTCACCATTCATTCACTTGTGCAAGTGTTTCAGTACATATTAGGTTGGGGAAAAAGAAATCCATTATTTTTACGTGAACTTTATGTAACTTTTTTTGGATTCACTTTGTAAAAACAGCTTTCATGTAGATTTTTAGGTCTTGCGCGTTACGACTGCTGACATGCGGTTAACTTCGATCATTTTTGATATTTTATAGACATTTTCGACGATGCTCTATCCACATGCGAGGTGCATCTCTAACATCAAAAATACCCGAACGGAATCGACGAAACAAAAATTGTATGTAACTTGTTACAGTCTTATATAGGACGATAAACACCTTTCACAATTTTAGCCACCCGGATATCTTTTTCGCCGTTACAAGAGAAAAACGAAAATGTATCGAATTTTCTGTTTGTTATCTTCCATTTTTAAAACCTTGTACTCGTAACTGAATTAATCAAACAAAAAACCGCAAGAGGATATTTTAGTGTCAAATGTCACCTTTCCAACGAGCATAAATCTGAAATTGTTTGATAGATACCTCACGAGATAGCGATCACTACAGACGTCTACCGAAAAAATAATGGATTACTTTTTCCCCAAGCTAATATTTAGTAGTTTTATAGGTTAATATATATTTTTTAACATTTTTCAAAAAGGAGTACGCACTTACTTCTCGCAAAAATTCTACATAAAAACAATTAAAAAAAAAAAAAGATAAATGAAAAGCATATTTTCTGTAAAAAATAAAAATATTTTCATTTAAAACCAACTTTGCATCATTCAAAAGTTTAGCATTAATACAAAATCTACACAGAATGATAAATAACACTGTAAATAAAACACATTTTCAACCACAATTCTATCAGATTTTTTTGAAAAATGACAATTTAAATACAGAGTAAAGGGCTAGAATATTTTAAACTACACTAAAGTTGCTAATTGAAAATTAAGGAATATAGATTCGAAAATGTCAAATGAATCATAGATGTTGTCTGATTTGAAGCGTTGCTTAAATCGAATTGTTAATTAGATGAAAAATCTTATCTTTCCAGAATTTCACATTAAAGCAGTAAAGTATAATTTCAGATAGAAATGTTCTAAAACAGGAATATAAGCACTCATGAAAATGTCTCTTTCCCAAAGTCAATCAGAGAAAACAAATCAAGATGTTCAAAAGTATGCAAGAACTGTTGTTGAAACAGCTGCTGGAAGATTTCCAGGTTTTTCACCTTCGCTGGATCTCGTCCTATCCATCAAAATCAAGTTTCGTTTCTTTTCCTCAGTAAGAAAAGTCTTCCAAGTAACTTTAGGTCAAACATAATTTAAAATTGAAAAAAAAAAAAAAAAAAAAACACACACTCAATATTCTTCTGCTCTCAAAACATACAATATATGTGACAGCTATATTAAGATTGCACAACTGTTCACCTTAACTTTAAATCAGTAAAACAAAAATAGGTACAATGGTTTTTGAGCAAGGGGAAAAAAGGTTACTTTATTGTTCTGCTTCTAGTACTTAAAAGTCGTTAATTGCTTCAACGACCACGCTTCCGTCTTAACGGTAGAAAAGAATGAGATTGGGTCTAACAAACCTTAACAAAACAATTAGGAAGGCGTAATCCCTCTTCGAAGAAACTGCAATATTTAAGCGCAACTGGCAATAAAACATAGACAAATATCAACAGATAAACTGGATGATTTTTTAAGAACAAAATTATTTTCCAGCAAAATATGTATTTCACTTTTTTTTTTTGGTTAAATCTTATCATTAGGAAAAGTTTACAAATTCTAAGAAATGCAATATTTTTTAACCTAGCGGAAAGAAAATCTCAATAATAAGGATTGTGATTAATAATAACATAAACATCATAATCTCATAGTCAATCAATATTCTAGTGATAATGTTCTTTGAAATAAAAAGGATATTTTTTTATCCTTCAAACTAATCTGTTTTTAAAAGAAATCTTTTTTAGTTTACTGCCAATAATTTCCGGTTCGATTTCTTATTCAAGGATCCCACAAGACCATGGAAATATATAATAAAAAATACAAATGTTTCAACGGGTTTGTTTGTCTATCTACAACCACATCCGTGGCCAAATTTGATAGATACAATTTAAAATATACTCCAAACCATACGTACCCGATATGGGGATCGAACACTAGAACAGTTGAACTAAAGGTCAGAAGAGAGCTAGTCATACAGCTGCCATCTATGTTGTGCACTTAAATAACGTTCTCTTAATAAGTGTTTACAAATAATTTTTGAATTTAAAAATCCTATTTTTTTTAACAGTGCGTGTCGGACGTTTATTATAATTCATCTCAGATTCGAACCTAATAATAAGGTGTAGAAATTGGCTGTTTTTGTAATAAAAAACAATTTTAATTTAATCATTAAATTACCAATACATTTACATACCTACAAAACTTATTTACATGTTACTTTAAATATTTAAGTATTATTGATTGAGCCGCCTACCCCGTCCAGTGGTTAGCGTACCTGACTACGGATGGGGAGGACCTGGGTTCGAATCCCTGCTCGGGCATGGATGCACTTTCTTTTCCTCTGTGTTTCTTGTCCTTTCCTTCTATGATGGATGAATGTGGCCCGTCCTATAAAAGGGTTTGTGGTGGTGTGACGTGGGTAAAGCTACTCGCCTCCGTGACTTGGTTCACAGGTGCCCACCGGATAACGATAAATGAGTATCAGTTTCCGGCCTTGTTGTGGCGAAGGGTTAATCACCCAAGTGCCCGATTAAGAAAAAAAGTATTATTGATTGACAATGTGATAAAGTACTCACGTGGTATTCATACGATACACAAATTAATTAAGACAATGAAATGAGTGATACCACTTAAAAAAAAAACTACTATCCGGAAAAAACAGATCATAAAAAATCATCGACTTACGGAAGACAGCTGTAGTTTTAGGTCGATATGATTTGAAAACACGTCTCTCGAACCTCCTACTATCATCTTATTTCCGCTCTGAACCGGTTTTCGAAGCTCCCTCTACGAAGTGGATTAGTGCACTTTACTTCGGGGGTAGGAGAATAATAAAGGATATAATCTTATGAGAAAATAAAATGTGAAATCCAACCACAGCAAAAATGGGCAATTTAGTTAATTTACAATGAAATATCCAGCCAGTAAATACAGCAGCTAGATCTCAAAGGTTTAGCTAGAAGCTGGAATGTTCGAAGAGTTAAGTGATTAAGACATTTAAAAACGTCAAATATCTTGGATATATACAATTTAACCCAGTACATACAATATATTTGCTAATGACAATGTCTCTCATTTGCAGAAAATCAATGATGTTTTGGATTTCCGATAAAATGCTTCATAGATTATTTCTAATTGAGAATATTCTTCAAAGCATCCATAGCTAAGAACTAATTAGTTTAAATCAAATTATTCAACAAGTTTTCTATATGTATTAACTTCAATATTTACTAATTAATAAGAGAAAAATCTTTAGAAGTAAATTTTAAGTTGTAAAATAAAAATATTTTAGAGATAAAAATATTTAAAACGCTTTGAAAAAATGCCTCTAAAAGTTGATCTTAGAAACATTTCTAAAGAGAATAAAGTTAGTTTAAGAAATGCAGTGGGAATTCTAAATTAGAGAAAAACTCTTTGAGAAGACAATATGCAGCGGATGTTTCAACATTTTACAATGGCTTTCGGAAATTTTGTTACTCGTTTTATCAAAATATACGTGATGCATGAGAATCGAATTTATAAACTATTGAATGTGTGGAAGATCAAAGCACTAATCATTCAATTACTGGTTTGCTTTATTTAATGAATATGATAAATTAAAAATGTAAACTGATAAATTAAAATATACTTGTGTAACTTCCTAGTGAACATATTTTTCTAAAAAAAATTATGATTAAATTAAAATTATGATGAAGAAACTGGCTCCTATTATCGATATATAAATTAAAAAATGAATACATATTGATATACTCAAAGGAAGACAAGAAAGTAGGTCAAAAAATGGAAATTGTTGACCCACATAGTTAGGTTTAAGTTAAAAAGAATTAATAATTAAAGGAAAATAATTAACTCTTGCCTTATGTTTCGTTGCAATAGCAGAGCATATAACTGAGATGGGGAGCTGGGTGGTGCAGCAGGAGTGGAATAAGCGAAACTGTTTGATCTTGGGATGCCACCTAGAAAGAAAAAATAACATACATAAGCTAAAAAGAAATTTTGGGAAATAAAAATGAAAATTAACTGCTGGCAGTAGCAGTAAAGAAAAAAGTATGTTGAATGTCTGGAAATCTATACAATCAAAAATGTTGATGATAACATGAATTGCTGCTACACTGGATTTATAGCGAATGTTCATCAACGTTCGAGGCATATTACATTCAGTCCAAAACTTAAAGCTTTAGTTTTAAAACTTTTAATAAATTGTTGGTAAATATTCTTGGATAAAATAAAATTAAAAATACAACACGAAATTCTTGATTAAAAATATAAGTGTGATGTACATACAGTCACAAAGCAGGAGAGACCTGCATTGTATATAAGGTAAACAGATTTGGGATACTCGCCTATCACCAAAAACCTAATAATACTGAACCACAGTCTAGTGATGAAGTCACATCGGAGCTAGAATCCTCCTATCCACATTCATACAGATTAATACGGACACATCCCCAGTTTACACAGCTCTAGCAAACTAGTTAGGGGGAATGGTCACCCTTGTATTCGATGTTCGTCGTAATAAATGCTTCACTTCGTTGATATATGGTGGGCATACAAGTTAGGGCACCGTTCTCACCATAGAAAGGTAATGAATCTTTAACCGAAAATCTGTTGTGCTTTTTAAAGACGTCTGGGGCACGTTAAATGGGTCAATGTCCTCCAAGTGAAATGATACTTCTGGGGCAAAGCAAGCATTAGAAAGTCTTCTGCTTGATCTTTGCTTCTAAATTACGAAGAGTTCTACAAGGAATCTTCCATCTTACTGGTAGAAAACAACTAAGGACTAGGTACAAGGATGCATGCTAGTACTCTAATCAACAACTCAAAGAACAACCTTGCTGATATGCCCAGATGGCAATGAAGGGTTAGCACTCTGCACTCGGTCTAACAGTTCGTGGGTTCGAAATCCACTTTATAATGTAAGTCCGGGTCTAATCAATTTTCGAGAGCAAAAAATTACCATTAAGTGGCAAACAATCCTAATTTACTTTGCTGATCTTATGGGAAGCTACTGAGTCCATGGGAAATTTTGTATTTATATCAAATAAATGCTTAGGCCAAATTTAGTAATTAAGAATAAATAAAGCAAACTGCGCCTTGACTTGTCAAGAATTTTAGTCAACATATTATAAATTCCATAGCTTTAAAATATTTGATATTTTATTATTCGAAAGCATTTATAATTAGAATTTATAAACTATTTGATCAACATTAAAATAAACTCTATGAATTCTTAAAATATGTCCAGTAATAATAATTGCAACAACTTTTGGTGGCATTAGTATTTCACTTTAACATTTTATAGTTTTAAAATTCAAAGTTTTGTGTATATAAAAAAATTACGATAAAAGAAAACTAGTTTACAAGTCTATTTCAAAATAAAAAAAATTGTGATTATTTAATGAGGAAGTCTAACTTAATTTTTAAGTTGTTAATCTTTTATTTGTGTAAGGAAAACATAAATGTAAATTAATTCAACCCTAACGATATCTTAAATTTTAAGAGTCAAATGTATCTTATGCATCTTTGATAGTTAAACTTTAAGACAACATAACAGTTGTATGTAATAAGCTGAAATTATTTTATGAATAAATTGCAAATATTAAATTGCTCCCATACACGAATTCCACTTGTTTGCTTATAAAAATTTCCCAGAATTGAAAGTAATTATTACTTAAATTAATGAAAAAAATCAGTTTTTCTTTGCTTATATGTAAAATATAAATTATAAGTAATATTTAACTTTAATATAATATTCTTAATTCGTATAAAAGTTTTCGAAAGTAAAACTGTTTACAGGGGTAACACATTACGATATTTTAGAGTTATTGTGTACAACACACAATACTTTATTATCTATTAATATTTGTATTTTTATATAATAGTGGTTCAAACTTTAAATTTCTTGTAAACAAATTCCAGACTATCATAAAACTTTTCATTCTACAAGCGATAAACACAATTTTAATTCTAAAATTTTTAAGAAATTTAGGAAGAACATACACAGAAAGAATAATTCGTTATTTGACAGCTTTTAAAAAAATGGCTGGCGTTGATACTTTCTATCATACAACAAGTTGTATTAGTTTTGTTATAATGTTAATAAGTTCACTTAAAATTTATTTATTCTATTAAATTTTAGAAATTAAAATTATGTCAAATGCAGTAATCACAAAAATTTTGGTATTTAAATGATTTCTTTGAGTACATTATTCAAATATTGTTCTAAATTATTAATATATATATATATAGCCTTGATACAGTAATTCTTTAAATATGAGACATTATATGTGTATAATAGAAACAACTTTAGAGGTTTTCCTAGTTTATTTAAATAAACAACTTTTCTTAAGCAATATTTAAGCACTTGCTTTTCCCAATTAAAATGTTATTTCAAATAATAAATTCAGCTTTCTACACCATAAAATATTTTATTCGGTTATGTTAGAGATAAACTACTAAATATAAACTATTTAAATAACTCGCAGACACATCTGTGAAGAAATAAAAATAACTTTTCCCTTCGGGCAGTTATTTAAATCTAAAAACTCTTTCGTAAGTTTGTTAAACAGTTCACACAAAAATTGTTTTGAACGCAACTAAGTTCACTTAAAAAGAAAAACCATGATTTTCCAAGAAACGATGACATTAACAATGAAAGCATTGGAAAAGTTGCCAGATTTTTATTATGTTGTTGTCGTTACAAAAAGCCAAAGGGGAAATGCAAAACTTTTTTTTTTCGCCAACTACAAAGCACTATTTTGATCTTTTGTAGCATTTCACGAATCTTACTTTAAAACATTGAAGATAAAATGAATGGCAAAGGCTTTGCGAATTTATACTAGACAGTAGTTTTGGTATAGTATTTGAAAATACTCAATAAACATTAATTTATATATATCTGGTACAAGATACATAAAATGTAACGAGTTATATTCATAGTTGAGCTAAGAATACATATTGACAATGATTTATATGGTTGCAGAAAAATAAAAGTTATATCAATTTTGAACTTGTAACTTAATAATTTAAACTGTTCTTAAAATTTGGCGATAAAAAGCGAAATTAGTCTTTTGGACAGTGGAAAAGTTGTTCGTAAAAAAATAAAAAGAAAAGCAATGTGTTTACAGGTTAATGAACAAAACTGAAACTGAGTGTTCTTTAACAATCGAGCCTGCTCTTAAGCACTTTTACTTTATATATATATATATATATATATATATATATATATTATTCTGTTTAGTACAATGGACAACATCAAAAGTAATTATAATTAAATGAAACAGTTTCTACAATTATGTTTATATTAATTGTATTAACATTAAACTGTATAAATGTTTTTATATATGAATTTTACACATAAAATTTGATTTAAATTAATGTTAGCATAGCTTGACTACCATGTTATTATGTAAAAAGTAACTTACATTTTTTAAAAATGTTACATATTCTCACAGAACAATTTATATTTTCGGTTTAGTTTTCTCATCGCACTGTAGTAATATTTTTTATACAAGGCTGAATAAACCAGAAATGATTTTCGAATTTCAAAATCACAATTATTGGATATTTAATCTTTTGTAATTTACAAATATAAATTTACTGTGTAGAATAACGAAAACATATGGATTGATTTATAACAAAGTTTTAAATATGGTACAAGAAATATACAGTTTCTTTTTCCTTTATTCTAGTTCCATTAATTCTTATCAGAAATGGATATGGTATATAAATGGTTAGTTCCATGTTATACAGTTAACATTTGTGAGATCAACTGTCATCTCTGTATCGGATGTTTATAGTAGTAAGCCTTCATATGCATCAAAGAACGCGACTAACCATATCCATTAGGTCTAGTCATTTTTTAAGCAAGATTAAAATTTAATATTATGATAACAGCACTTTAATTATACGTTTCTTGCGTATTTCAGGATGATACAACAGTGTTTACATTTAATCACAAACTACACTGTTTTCAAAACACAATACAATAAAACTTGTTCCAGAAGCTCTTTTTTTTTATTAAATTTTTAATCAATTCTACAATTTTTCTCGTTTAGATTTAGTTAAATGCAAAAAGAAATTTATAACTTTTAGAAATATTACAAAGGATGGAAGAAAAAAAAATTACGCAATGTATTTTTTAAAGAGAGATCTTTACTTTACTACGTCCATTAATTAGATCAGTAATTTAAATATTTTAGAATCAAGAAAAAAAAAAAAAAAAAAAAAAAAAAAAAAAAAA
>JAPDSC010154244.1:81063-129483 GCA_026290005.1 Latrodectus geometricus
AAAAAAAAAAAAAAAAAAAAAAAAAAAAAAAAAGAATATCTTTAACAGATATATTTATTTCGGGAAACTTTCAACTAAAATTTGCTGATTTCTGATAAGAAATTCAAAGGTCTACATTTTTCAAACAATATAAATTTTCACAACAAAGCTAAAAGTTTTTCTCAAACGTTCAAATTATCTCGATTGCTTTGATATTATCGAAGGAGAATAAGGATATAAAACTGATATGTTAATTAATTTCGTAATTTCTAAATCCTATTTTTTAAAAAAGAACTTTTAACATAATTTCCAAATCAAAATAATCTACGATTCATGATGCTTTTAAGATTCATTTCTGACATCAGAAAAGTTTTAGGAAATGAATATTGTCTAATTATTTCTCATTCAAATTATATCACATACTTTTCATATCGCTAAATTAAAAACTGAGATCAATTTCTAGAATTTTGAGGAAAAAATATTATATAAAATGAATACATCAATTATAATAAATCAAAATAAAAGGGGAAAAACGTAAATTTTTAAACCAGTACTCACATTCATCCTTTATTTAGTGGTAACACAGCTAATTCTGATTAATTTTTATTTAATGGTATATCCTCACTTACTTATTTGTTTACTTGTAATTTCTTTTGTTACTCTATTTATATGCATTCATTATTCATTTCATTTATACACATTCATCTGTATTTACACATTTTATATTTTAATTTTGTACCATTTTAATCTACATTAATAACATAGAATTTTGCACATTTGTCTTTTTATTTCTGCAGAAAAAAACATTTTCTGTAATGTATTGCCAACACCGCTAGGTAGAATGCACTGGCTAATGCTTATTGCTTGTAATTTTTGTTTGATATTTGATTAGTATTAGCTATTTTTTTTTTTTTTAACTCTTATCTTCTTTATATTTTTGTATTTTCTTTGCTTTTCGATTTTATTGGACTCCGTCTTTTCTTTACACATTATAAATAACTGTTTTACATAAAATTCTTTTTATTTTATTATTAATACATAATTAATATATTAAGCAGAATAAAGTAATTATTCATAAATACTACAGCATTCGTGCATTATTTATGAATAATTTCTGCTGACGTGAAAATGTTAAAAACAGTTCCACTTGTGAATGAATTTTCATTCGAGCAGAATTGAATGTAGAGGCCTTCTATACAAATTAAGCAAATGCAAGAGATAAAATGAGCGTGTTACAACTGAATGAAAGAGAAGAAAAAAATTAACACCAGGGTCAGCTCTTCGATAACAATATTGCCAGATTTGCTTCCCAAATACATCTACCCACATTAATGGGTAACCATGGGAACAAAAGGCTGAAAAATTTATTATTTTCTTTAACACTGATGATGCATAAACAAAAGCTTAATGCATTAATGTAAATGAATTTACATTTTCATTTGAAGCAAATTATTCTACACATTTTAAGCTAGATGCAAGATAATATATCATCTTTTCGGTATTTATGAATGAAACATTAACAACTTATAAGCATTTTTCACGGGAAATGTATGCAATTTTAATGTTTTTAAAAAATATCTTTATGTATAATCACAAAATGAAACAAAATTTATTATATTAATTAAAATACAAAATTTTTGTCTTAATTATGACGCAACCATGTAATACTGGAAAAGTTAACAATTATTTAAGAAAATTAATAGTTCACTTTTGATAAGAAAATCAAAAGATAATAAATAGAATGTCAAATTAATAATATAAGGAAAAATAAGCAAAATATAACTAAAAATACTCGTTTAATACTTTCAGATTTAGGATAGTTTAAAGAATGCCCAAACTTATCATAAATTTATGCTATTTTAATTGTAACATTATTTTGTTGATCGCAATACAGGAACTTATAAAAAAATTTCTAATACTTACCCCTAAACTGAAATAATGTAATCTAACATTTTTATATACGTTAACCATCTGTTTGATTTTTTTTTAATATAACACGAACGAAATAAGATATATACATATCTTAAAATTTAGTTTAATATTTAGGACTTTTAATATTTAGGATATATATTAGAGAATCAAATTATAATCCACAAAATAAATTTAATAAACAATACCAGGTAAAATGTTAAATTTAATTTTGAATTAAAAAAATTTTTTTTAATGTTTCTATCTGGTATACATTATTTTAAAGAGAAAATATTTCTCATATTAAAAATAAATGAATCCTACATTACATAGAAATAACATAAATAAATACGTTGATAAATAGTAATTTATATAATTAGCAATGATTTTTTTAAACAGATATTCTTTCTTACACATTAAAGAAGGTACAACTTTTAACTATAACTGTTAATGAATCCCTTAAGTCTTTAAATAAAGCAGGCGATTTCGTAAATCAAGTTAACAGCTTTTGCAAGACACAACTGTTGCCAACTAGAAACTAAGCGGATTTTGCTTCTAATTTTAGAATAAAATGACTAAATTCTCAATCCGCAAAAGAAGCTCAAAAAGCAGATCACAAGGTATTATAATCTTAACGAAGACATCTATGTCAAATTAGGAAAAAAAAAAAAAAAAAAAAAAAAATTCTTTTTGAACATAACAAGTTCAAAAAATTAAGACCGCAATTTTATTTTAGTTTTTCTTTAAGGTATTCTTTATCTTTATAAATGATCTAGACTAAAAAAATGCAGTTTAATTTTAGGTACATGAGTAATTCACTTCGTGAAAAAGCGTTATTATTTGAGAGTAGTTTACAATGAGGGAAAAAAAACTTAAATGCATTTCTTAAAACATGTTTCAAAGTACTTGATATATTTTATTAAATAATGACTAGGCATAAATATAATACAGAAAAATTAATAGAATTTATATTATAGAATTAAAAATAAATTTTGCTAATACATGAAAAACACCTTTCAAATAAAAGTAGGCTTTTTTTATGTGTGGGATTAATATTTTAATTTAAATAAATGTAATTAATCTCTTAATAGAAAATGTTAAATTTATTATAATAAGTATAATGTATTTTACCCGTAAATATTATTTACAAGCGCAATTACTTTCTTTAACAAAATTGTTACGAAATGGCAGTACATATGCATAAGAATTACATTAATATTTTGAATAGATCTTAAGAAAATCAGAATAAAATTTTCGAATGAAAATCAGTAAAGATCATTATAAAAAAATCTAGTATAATTTTTCTAAAATACTCTGTGGAATCATACAGAGCATAAACTTACAAAGGAAAAATATAATCAAATACGAAGTAAATTTTTCAACGTTAAAAATTATTTTAAATGTGATTTATTAAAGTATTTACAAGGAAAAAATATGTATAAAGAAAGTAGTTTATTTAAAAAAAAACATTTTCTACTATTTTTATAAAATACTTTACATCTAAAAATGTTCTAAACGTGAAACAGACATATTTAAATACTAAAGTATACTAAGAAGACAGCGTCGAGATTATAATTTTTTCATAATATTTAAAACAATATTGCAATTTGTTTAATTTCGCGCTAGATTGTAATTAAAATATTTATTCTTATTTACTTGCAATTTCTTTTCTTATTTTTATTGTTCTTAGTTAATATAAAATGCTTAAAATATAAAATGACGTAAAATAAGGCAAATTCTTCAGCATTAATAAAACTGATGAATGAAATAAATCCAATGCATAGTTTATACGAAAATAAAATATATTATTCTAAATACTTTATAATGAAAGCACAATACTGAAAGGTTTTGTATTCTTCACTGCAATAATCTCAGATAAATTTACTTCATTTGGAAATTCATAGATAAGTTACTTCAGATTTTCCCTTTCTAAAACGATTGGTGCCTTTTAACTAAGCATTCAAAAGCAAAATTAAGTATTGAAAATAAGAACAATGAGGAAAGACACAATTAGCTCCAGACAAGAGACAAAGGAAAGACCTAATAAATGAAATGAGAAAGATTTTCCATTTCAAACAATATAGTGCAATACTAAAAAGAATGTTAATTAGGATCAAATTCTATGAACTTCAAGATATAGATGCATAAACAATAAATCTATTTCTCCACTTTCAAAGTTAATTAGATATTATTTTTAAAGCATTATCTTACAGATACAGAACTTTGAACTTGATTGAACTGTAATTATGGAACAGTTGCCAATAATTTTGGTTCTCTAGGTATATAAATATGCATTAAGGCTAAAAGATTAAAGATAGTTATGGTTAAGACATTAAAATATGTTAAAAAATGTAACAAACAAGGAAAATAATTTGAATGTACACATATTAGAATATTATTGCGTTAATGTTATAAACTTATAAATTCCATATCTATTTATGTTGATAAAATAATATTCGATTAAAGTTGTTTAATTTTCAACATTCTTTCTATTACATAAATGTACGAAAAAACATAATTAAGTGAATGATAAATCAGTACACAATCGGCTAACATAGCAAAATATCAATTTAGCTGGTGGCAAACTTTTCATAGTCAATTTATAAAATAATCATCAAATGTATCATGAATTGCGAAATTATGTTATAGTTTATTGAAAATAATATGTCGCAATATAATGGAGAGTTTACAATCCATTCTTTATATAGAGAAAATATAGTAAAAAACATTATATACACCACATTCTTCTAGTCAAAAGAAGTCGAGGCATAACAAAATTCCCACTCACATACAGTTTACAACTTTAATTTTTACAATTAAAAAGGCACAAGATTAAGAGATTAGTGAAAATCCACAGCAATTCATACAAATTCTAACACATTTGAAGAACTAACTTGATTCAAACAAGACAAATCATTAGAAATAATTTGAATAGTTAAAAATTTCGCTGTAAAAATTTATTTACATTAAAAAAATAACCTCAAGAATGCTTTGATTAAAGTGATGTTATCGATAATCAATTTCAAAAGTCGAATTTCACGAAGCCTGAAATGAAACAATAAAAACTGTTGCCATTAATGCTAATAAAAGAATCGATCCGACATATTGAACAAAATAAAAAAAAACCCGATGTTTTTAATTATCTTTTAAAAATATACTTAATATCATGTACACTTTTATACATCTTACCATTGAACAAAAAAATTATAAAAGAAAACAATAAAAATCCATGTGTTTTACAAGAGGACAATCCATTAACCGAATTCCAAAATAACAATCTACTTCAGTACTCGTGGCTGAAAGAAAACGGGTACTTTTCGCTTCAGATGTATCGATTTTTCGCTAACCGTGAACCCTCGCATAAAGGGGCGGGGAGTGGCAAAGGTAAAAAGGAAGTGTGGTGGCCTATAAAAATCAATAGCAGGAAGCGTTTTCTCCCATGTCACAGGGAGAAGTGAAGGTTTGTTTATAAACTTACCGGTAGCCTGTAATGAGGCGAGAGAATGCGGGTTCAGCAATTTTGGCTTAATTTTACCAGAATTTTAATTACGTGCCGCCAACCTCACTTCCAGATTGGCATCTTTTCGGTAGGTTGGCAGTTCGACAGGAAGTTGAACTGAGCGTCCCATGCAACCAATCCAGATGATATACACGCTCGGAATATGTTCGGGAATAACGATTTGCGACAAGAAACAGACAGCGACAAGTTCGTTGTCTCGTAATTAAACCAGACACGCTATGATAGTGATCATCACGTTAAGAAAAATAAATAGAAGCACTCGGACGTGTCAGCTTAATTAGGAAAGTACGAAGTGAAAGATAAACATACGTGTCAATTACTTAACAAATTTGTAAAATAAAACGACTTCTTTCAGTTAAATCGCTAAAAATTTGAGACTTCGCATGGTAAAATTTAATTAAATTTTAAACACACTAAAGCAACATAAAACAGTTTTAATTGGTGATCAACAGAAAAATGAAAATTTATTCTATAAATCTATTTATCCCTTACTAATTAAAAAATAAACATATACGCATAAATAGGCCAAAACATATCAGATTTGCCTTTATATATTTCATCTTAAAAATAGCTATTAGTTAGCTAACGAATTCATTTTTCAACAGTTACAATAATGCAAAAATAAAGATGGTGAATTCTGATAAAATATAAAAAAATTCATTATAAAAATAAGTTTTACATATATCATTATAAAAATAAAATGGACCGTGTCATTTTTAATTACGAATGTTCTAAAAATTGTACAATCAATAATATTTTAAAATTGGAAAAAACAAAATAGTTTATCTAAATGATAAACAGGATATATCATTATATAATATTATTTTCAAAATCTTTTAATGTGATGTATATTTTAAAATAAAATAATTAAATTCAAGCTTTTACTATAAAATAGTAAAAATGCTTTTGTTAAATAAAAAAAAAATCGATATACAAGAATTAATGTTATTTTTTATATCACACAAAGACAATTAATAATAACTTAAAGTTATGATAAAACAAAAATTACCTTTTTCATAATATATATCATGACAATTTTAGCAGACCGTAACAAATGACTTCAAGCAGAATTAAACATATGTGACAAAAAATGCATATTTCTGTGTATTTTGCTGTATTTGCGAATTCCAGTAAATTATTCTTATTGTGTGTATAAATATACATAACACTGAAATGTGTGGACATTTATGTTAGAATTCATATCTGTAAATAATTTTTCTAATTCATTTCTAATTTTCTGTCATAATAACATTTTTGATAGTAATAATTATTAATAGTTAATAAACATTTAATTTAGTAAATTTTGAAAAAATAATTACTATAAACTATGTTGATATTTCCATAACTAAATATATTTTTCGTAACTGAAAATTCTTAAAAATATAATCGAAATAGGAAATATATACTATCTTAATTAAAACTAAATCGACGCTTAATTTTGCACTTTATTTTATTACCGTTAATAAGTATTGAAACGATTTAAATTTAAAAGAAAAAAGTTAAATTTTATTCGCAAGAGATTAGAAAATAAAATCCATAAAATGCATTTCCTATTTTTTTTTAAAAAAAAAATAGGAAAGCAAACGAGCAACATTGTTTATTACGGAAGATAACTTTGCTGTAATAAAGTATTTAAATCAATATTTTTTTCTTAAAACTTATTCAAGAAGCTTTAAAATATAAACATTGGATTTGAAAATTATTGAGGTCACGAAAAACAATATTTTCAAATTAAATGTGAATGGAAACACAGC
This sequence comes from Latrodectus geometricus, assembly GCA_026290005.1. Taxonomy (NCBI): domain Eukaryota; kingdom Metazoa; phylum Arthropoda; class Arachnida; order Araneae; family Theridiidae; genus Latrodectus; species Latrodectus geometricus. The sequence goes on from JAPDSC010154244.1 coordinate 88,225, forward strand.
CAACAAACAAGAAATATTCTTTTTAATTTTACTTCCGGATAACCGTCAAAATATTTTCATGTATTTAACTTTTTTTTCCGAGTGTGAAATCTAGAGAACGAGTTCTTTATTTTGTAATTTGTAAATAAAAATTAACTGCAAAAAAAGTATTGAATCATTTTTTTTACATAATTTGTTCAAAAATACTTATTTATTCGAAGATGCATTATAGAATTCTATAAAGCAATTAATAATTTTAAAATGGCAACACTATGTAAGCAGAAATGCACAAAATTAACTTTACAGAATGAATAAGTAACCCAGACGATAGTATAGGCCCCTTCTTATTTACAGTGTCTCATTCTTCTACTGACATTTTTACTACTGGTCATTTTCAAAAAACAAAAACACTGCGAAGGACATTTGTTATCTTAAAAGGTCTGCCCTTCAGTTATGAAATGCATATAGGAAAGAAAAAAAAGGTAGAACAGCAATACAAATTGGTGTTATTGTGATCTTACCACTTACGTGAGGCAATCGCTGTTTCGTAGGTGACTTCCGTGTCATAAATAATTTTCTCAAGGTTGTAAAAGAGGTCCCTTTCCTTTGACTTAAGAAAGTGTATAACTTAGACAAGGGATTTAAATGCAAGACCTTGATTTGGAAATTTAACGAATCAGATGGCAATCAATTCGTTGACTTTCAAACAAATTCATTTGGATCAAGATCGGATTGCATTCGGTTGTTGTTGGGTTGGGTTTTATGGCGCAAGGTCCAAAAATGGGCAAGCTGCGCCAACAGATTGCATTCGGATCAAGATGAAACTGTTTAATGTTTTCAACAAGTAAAACATTGAACAATTCCATCTTGATCCGAATGCAGTCTCGAAAAATTAATGAAAATATTAATTCCAGATTTTCTTTTTAAACACAGGATAAATAAATAAATAAATAAAAATTCGATTTTATTCAAACTTATAACTAAAATAAAAATGCTTTTCTAAATTTGTGTAAAATTAAAAAATTTCCATCAAGAAATTTAATTAAGTAAAACAAACCAAGTAAAAGAAGCTTTAATAACAAAAGACATCTAAAGATAATAATATTTTTAATTACACTAAAACATTAAAATCACTGTCATGTTTAAATTTATCAACATTGAGATCTTCTGGAATCATTAAAAATAAAGTCCTAAATACAAAAATATGCGGAATTCGTCGTGATATAGATTCCTTGACAATGGTCAAAAATGTATTAGAGATTTGCTTTTTGAGAAAGAAATCATATTCAATTAAAAACAAAGCAAATCATTTTTTTGTTTTGTTAAACAGAAAAATTCTATTCTATTCCATAATGAAATAAAATAAATGGAAATGTAATTATTAATTTTTTTAAAATTAATTTAATTATTTAATTTGTGGAAATCATTTCATTTGTGGAAATACATTTAATTTGTGGAAATCATTGAATCAAACTGGTTTTACGACATTTCTATTAATGACTAAGCATTCAAAATTCTTAAATTTTGATGATGGTTGATTTAATTTTAGGATAATATTTTTTCAATAATTAGCACAGATAATTTATAAAAAAAACTAGCATGTGAAATTTTAAAGTCTAAGTCAAATTTAAAGAGCCTTTGAGAAATATTCCGATTTTTTTAAAGTACATTAAATATTATTGATTTAAATTTGAAAACTAAAATATATTAAGACTTCTAATCAACAATATATTTTTTTTACCATAAATTTGGTAACACATTTATAAAAAAAATGCACAAAATTTAGCCTACAGACTAAAAGGTTTAAAGCGCAAGAAATAAACATTTAAATGCAGAAATTTATTAAGGAAGCTTTTAATTAAGATGCTTTATTGAACGAGTAGTGTTGAAAAAAATTTAGTCATAATCCTATAGAATTATGACATTTACAAAATTGCAATTCAATAAATTACGGTATTTCAAATTTAAACGACTAGTTTATAACCAATAAAAAAAGCATATAGCTGAAATTTCATACTAAAACGAATGATAGAAAGTACCATTATAAATAAAACAAGCAGTTAAATATAAAAAAAATAAATATTGGTAATGAACAACTGTCTACTAATTTAATTAACATTAGGTAAAATTATTTAAGTTTATAAAGTACAAAGAAAAATAATTTTTAATCTATTTGATAAGATAGATCAATCGGTTTGATGCATCATAAAGAAAAATTAAATTTCAAAAATTTGATTAGTTTGTAGCTTTAAAATCACTTTTTGCGCGGAACATTAATACTACCAGGATCTAAGTTTCATATTGTATTTCAAACCATCCGAAAATATTAAGCAAGAGGTAAGAATCGAACCCACAAACCTATGAAGTAAAAAAGCAGAATGGTGATCAATCATTGGTTGCTAGATCGGCTTAAATTTCTAAGAAACAAATATGTAATACTTATTTATTTTTTTTTTATTCTACAGTTTCGATAAACAAAATTTATTATTAATAAATTTTACTTCGAAATAACTTTTTGAAGAAGCAAGCCATCAATACAGTCACATTTATGCATTAATAATGAAATATTTATATAAAAGGTATAAAAATACGAATTCGTAAGTTCGCAAGCAAAACCACAAACCCAATATGTGTCACTGTTTACAACAAATACAAAGCTCCAAGGAAATAATGAAGAATAACTTACCACGAAAATGATTACATTTGTTTGACAAAAGGTACAGTATCAAAAGTTACGTGTAAAAAATCCACATAACAGAGACGCTTCTGCAGAAAAAGAGGAAAATGTCGCCACAGACGATGCACTGTAACTTGCCAAATGCACTATATTTACAATTTTTCAGAACAGTAAGCACTCTCCTTTAAATGAATTGCTGCTCAAAACAAAGGGAAATTTTTTTTTACAATTCATCAACTAAATTTTAAACAAAACAAAAGAAGCTCAAGAGCAACAACAGACGCGAGGCGAATGATAAGTGTACTTGCTCACGCGCACCACTAACGCATCTCTCTTCTCTTCTTCATTGACGGGATGTAGCAATGCGCGCGTGGAAAGGTTGCCGTGATCTTGGCGAGGTAAGAAAAACTTGGCGACAATCGAAGATTCTTTCTTTTCGAAAGTGATAGCTGAACATCTGTTTCTGAGGGGTGAAGTTCATAGCGCCAAGTTTATTCAATGCTCGATTGTTGAGAATCCTGAAAGAGCCTCTCAACAAAAAAGTTAGTTTCCTGTTTTAAATCATAAATGTTTGCCTTTCTTGAAACAGAGTGATGCTGAATTTTCTAAAAATAATAAATTATATACCGTCTTAAAAAAGCGCAAAAATAAATTAGTTATATATATATATAACGAATATTTATATCTTAAAATAATAAGGTTCTTTACATAACAGAAATCAATTTTATGCATTATTTTTACATAAATGCTTTTTATGAGTCTCTGAACTGGAATGCTTATGAATTGTTAAATACTGATCAAATAAATCATGCCGAAAATAAATTTTACTTGTTTATTTTTGTTAAATTCATCATTCTTTTAATGATAACTAAATACAAGCAAGAATTTGCGAATATCACATAAGACTGCAAAAATACGGTTTATGAAATTGAAAAGCATTGGATCAGACTTTTCTAATCAAAACTGGAAATATTTTCTTAACTTGGCAATCGTGAAGTACTTGATTTAGTTTTGTGAAAGAGACTAAGGAACTAAAGAAAAAATTATAATTAATCTTTCAAGCCTTTTGTACCAGGAAAACATTTTAATAATAATTAACAAAATATTTAGAACAAGACTACAAACAAAATTCAAAAATACAGTTTCTTATAATCTTTTTTTTTTAGAACAAATTCTTAAAAATATTTTTATGATGCCAGTAAACAGAAAATTTCAGTCATCATTACACTCGCACGGAATATTTAAGACTGTTTTTACATTGAAAATAGTTCGATAGAATGAATTTCTAGCAATAAATTTTAAACATGAATTTTTTAATTTTTAATAATAGATTTAAGATATTTTACAAGAAAATTAATTACCTGTTTATTCATGATAGTAGAAATAAATGAAAGATTAATTAAAATAAAAAAAACAGTAATTGAAATACAAAAGACAAATTATACTGCTACAAATTACAAAAAGTTTTTGAATAATACTAATTACAAGAGAATATTAACCAGTCTCGTTTAATGTTAAATCTCCAAATACTATTTATACAATATCATTTATAAATAGTTAAATTATAATGACTTTTGAAATTAAATGAAAAAGTTACACGAATAATTTTTCAATGGATTTGAAAAATAAGCAATAAAACCATCAGCGCATGATATTAAAAATTAAGCTATTTTTTTCTCTTTAATAACAATCTAATCTGCTTTAATAAATTTTATTTTATTTTCCTTAAATACTAAAAAAAAAAAAAGTATAATCTGAAATATATCTTTTAAAATCATAGTGTAATTTTGTGATATTGAATTAAATACTTATTTCGATATATTTTTCTTTGAATAAAATGAAAATAAATAAAAAACTTGTAAGAAAAGAAATTTTTTTAATAATATTTGCAAACATGTAAGCCAATAAAACAAAGTTTTATAAATGGAAAAACAAACTCCTGCTTTTATTTCTTACATTATTTATTTGTATTTAATTTGTTATTCATTTTCATCCATATTTAATAATAAATACAAATATAATTCGTCAATATGAAAAACAATTTATATACTTCATTATTTTAAATAAAAATTTGGTTCTTTTATGAAAATCTATTGAAGTTAGTGTAAATAATATCCCAAAACTATGAAAGACATTAATAAAAATAAGCTTGTAAAAAATTTCGAAGAGCATTAATGATGCCAACATATCAAATAGGTTGAGACGGCGTGCAAAAACATGAGTAATTTCCGCGCAATACAACTAAAAATAAACAGACAGACATGCCTGGAAAAAAGAATAAAGGAATTGAAAACCTAGAGAAGATTCATTCACTGAATCATTTGAGATGATTGCCACCTGTTCGTGGGAAGGTGGAAAACAAAAAGCCACTAAGCGTCTAGCATTCCACCTGGAAAGCATGAAAGACCTTTGATTCAATCGGTTTCTTCGCCCGATGAATCAGCAAATAAGTTATCGGCTTGTCATGACAGATCACAAACATTAAAATGATAATGTAAACGCAAATATTCTTAAGTTATAATCTTACCATCGAAAACTAATTCTTATTTATGATTATCCTATTTATAGAATCATTTAAAATAAGCTTTTTTTTTTAGAACCTTAAAATATCTCGCACCACATCTACTAAAACGAAACCTTAATGTCTTTTACAAAATGTAAGGATATTTTGTGTTTAAAAGACATTGTGATTTAATGTTATTAAAATTTCACATATTTCTTTATATTTTACTTTTATTCAAAAATTACTAATAGTCACATAGAATTATAGGCGTTAACTACTGGATTATTTTTAAGAAATGGTTTTTAAATGGCAGAATTAATTTTATGATAAATCATAATTCTGTAGTTAAATATTTTTTTATTTGACCAAATCATATAACGCTTGATACATTAAAAAAAAATCCTGTATAACGGAAAATTCACCAGAAAAATGTTCTAAAATTTTAAATTTCCAGAAATATACTGTATTATTGACATAATATAGATGAATATATTTTTAAATTCTTAAATCAAAAACCATTATATTTAGCGATAAAATTTATGAAATAATTTTTTTAACACTCTTAGTAATTGATCATAAACGAAATATTGAAATTATCATATATACATTCAAATACCAAACCTTACTTTCAATACAGTAACACACACACATATATTATATATATTCTTATAAATTAAAAAGAAAAAATTATCCATAGTATAAAAATGCTTTATTTTGATGTAATTAAAATGGTGAATTATTTTTGCGTGCTGATAAAAATGTTATATTTTATCAGAAACATCAACATACTGATACTGATAAATACCCGATGAAAACTTGAACTATGCATATATTTCAATTAAAAGAAAACATATGTGTAATGATTATAATCTATTAAATAGTCATAAATGCTTTTTACATATATTTTGTACTTTTATTTTGATTTTCTTGGTTTACAAAAAGTATTTTTTATACATATTTTAAAAAACAAAAAAACAGCTTATCAAAAACAAAAATTCTTTAAAGTCTTGGTTTTAGATGAGCCATTTTTTTCCCCTTTCTCCTTTTTTATTTGACTGTTGTTAAATAATATCGCATTGATAAACATTAAGACATTTTCACAGTAAGAATGATTCTTTGTTGCAGACTGAAAAATTCTCTAATGAGAAAATAAACAGTTATTGTCTTTTCTTTAAAAAAAAATAAATGAATAAATAAAACTAAGAGTCCCATCCTGTCACATCTAATCTTAATCTGTCGCATCTAGGAATTAAGCTTAATTACATTTAATTGGTTTCTCTCTTTTGTACTTATTATCTATGCATGATTCAAACTGTAGCAGCTGGACACGATTGAGTGACACAAAAAACAAATTTCCTAACAATGCGAACTGAATTGGCAACTTTAAAAGCGATAAACGAAGAAGAATGGCAACCCGGAGTGCGATTCAGACGAACTACTGCTTTCTCACGCAAAATCAACCTCGGAGAAACCTCAGGTGATGACAACTTTACAGGAAAGGATGCTGAGAAGGCACGTGTGACAATTATTTTTTTTAAACATTCTTTTCTTTTGATATTTTTATTTTTAGGTTTATTTTTCTTTTCTTAAGAAAAAAAGTCTGCCTGTAATATGACAATATCCAGAGATGTATCTTACAATGAAATATTGCTTAAACTCACATACAAAAATGTGTGATAAATCTTAAAAAAATTTTTCTTGATAAGATTCAAACACGAAAAAAATGCAAAAATACAATCGCTTAAAAATTTAAGACAGAAAATCTTACTGGAACTAATTTTCAATTGAAATGAAAATAATTTTATGCTGAAAACTAATTTAAGTGTGAATATATTTTTTCAAATACAATAAATTACATTTTTGGCTAAGGAAATACAATGAAGATTAAAATTAGTACCGTAAATAATTCATGAATATACATTCATTTCCAAGAAAAAAATACTTCTGAAAAGACTATAGTATGCACATTATTTATAACAGAATTAATTTAATTCCGAAATCAACGTCCATTGAAATAACAAGAGAATTCAGTTCGTGATTTCTACTAAAGCATAATCACTCGGTGATTAAAATTCAGTGTTTATTTATAAACAATAACAAATCATTATTTGTTATTAAATATTCCTTATACATAAAAAATTACAGTTTATATCTTACCATGATGAATTTCAAATCTTTTAAAGCTATTCAGTTAATGCGATACCATTAGATTTGAAAAAAAAATTTTTTTTTTCTCCGATTCAAAATTTTTTACTAGAAATTAATTAACCAAAATTGACTAATAAAAATTTTAATTTATTAAAAAATTTGATCAATTATTTCAATATTTTAAGTAAAAAATGAAATTTTAAAAATATTAATTATTACCTAAACATACTGAATTTAAAGGTCTAGTTTTAATACCATTCTCGGTTATATATATATATATATATATATATATATATTAGGTTGGGGAAAAAGTTATCTATTATTTTTTCGGTAGAAGTCTGTAGTGATCGCTATCTCGTGAGGTATCTATCAAACAATTTCAAATTTATGCTCATTGGAAAGAGGACATTTGACACTAAAATATTCTCTTGCGGTTTTTTGTTTGATTAATTCAGTTATGAGCACAAGGTTTTAAAAATAGAAGACAACAAACAGAAAATTCGATACATTTTAGTTTTTCTTTTATAATGGCGAAAATGCTAACCAGGTGGCTAAAAATGTGGAGGTGTTTATCGTCCTATATATGACTGTAACAACCATAGTTAAGCACAATTTTGGTTTCATCGATTCCGTTTGGGTATTTGGATGCTAAAGATGCACCTCGCATGGATACAACATCGCCGAGAATGTCTATAAAATATCAAAATTTATCAAACTTGACAGCATGTCAGCAGTCGTAGCTTCGCACAAGACCTGTTTTAACTGTTTTAAACCTTTTTACAAAGCGAATCTGAAAGAAGTTACAAAAAGTTCACGTAAAAATAATGGATTTCTTTTTCCCCAACCTAATATATATATGAACATTTTAAAAAATTATTTAATTACAATAACTACGGGAAAAATATTTTTAAAAATGTTAACAATACATACATTAGACATAAGCAAAAAAGAATAAGCACACATTACGTGATGTTATAAGGCAAAAACTTAAAAAAAAAAAAAAAAAAAAAAAAATCATAATCTTTCCTACACTTAGAATCCGGAAGGAGGTGTTAAAGGGGACTAAAAACATAGATAAAAGTAAACCTACTAACGTCAATCCCAATTTTCCCCCTTCCTATAAAAACGCCTCCAGCAAAAAGGGGAATAATACACCAAATTATATAAATTTTAAGAATTTTAACCATAAATAATAGCATGAAATATTTTCTAAATGATTTTTTTATTTTATAAAAATACAATGCTTTAATAAAAAAAAAAACAATGCTTTAATAAAAAAAAAAACAAAATGAAATAGCTCATAAAAAACAAAATAGTTTAAAAAAATCGGAATGTGAGTAAAATTAATTTTTTACTTGACAAAACGCATTTTAATAATTTTAATTAGTTCTTTAACTTATAAATTAATAAAAAATATTGTGAAATAATTGTTTAATGCCATCATAGTTCATTATTTCACAAATTAATTCATTAATTCTGGAATGTATAGTCATAAATTTTACATTCCAGAATAGTTTATAATACAGCTTTATTTGCTTTACGGGCACTATCCCTGTTACAGCTAACACACAATTGTATGTCTTATCCTTCATCCTAATTCAAAATGTTACACATTAATATATAATTATAGTGTAATGGTGTGTGATAATAAATACAGAAAGTTATATACAAGTAAATTCGGGGTGAACATATGATAGGAAAAAAGTCAAATTACTGTTAAATAAGAATTTTAAAAAGATATGCTGAAAATCAATTTTACCAAAAAACAAAGTTTTATGAACTTTATATATATTAGTTTGGGGAAAAAGAAATCCATTATTTTTACGTGAACTTTTTGTAACTTCTTTCTGATTCGCTATGTAAAAAGGTTTAAAACAGTTTTCATGTAGATTTTTAGGTCTTGTGCGAAGATACGACTGCTGACATGCGGTTAACTTCGATCATTTTTGATATTTTATAGACATTTTCGACGATGCTGTATACACATGCGAGGTGCATCTCTAACATCAAAAATATCCGAACGGAATCGACGAAACCAAAATTGTGCGTAATTGGTTGTTACAGTCATATATAGGACGATAAACACCTTTCACAATTTTAGCCACCTGGTTAGCATTTTCGCCATTATAAAAGAAAAACTAAAATGTATCGAATTTTCTGTTTGTTGTCTTCTATTTTTAAAACCTTGAACTCATAACTGAATTAATCAAACAAAAAACCGCAAGAGAATATTTTAGTGTCAAATGTCAACTTTCCAACGAGCATAAATTTGAAATTGTTTGATAGATACCTCACGAGATAGCGATCACTACAGACGTCTACCGAAAAAATAATGGATAACTTTTTCCCCAAACTAATATATTTATAAAGGAAAAATTTGGTATTTTTTTACCAACTATTATCAAGAGAAAAACGCATAAAAACTTAAAACTGAAATAAAAGTATCATTTTTCAAAAATTATTTTGCTTTTAATGAATGAAAAGCTTCATGTGTGTATATTAATAAATATATTACAAAAATAATGTAATAACTAGTTTAGCAATTTTCAAAATAAAAATGATAGCAAATTCTTGCATCGCACGAAATAAATGCATGTCTGATAGCTTTTAATAGAATTAATTAATTGCAATCTAAGCTTCACAACGACCATATATGATAACTCACGGCATATGAATTTACAGTACGACTTCTTTTTTTAAAATCACAGATGAGCATTATCGCTTGAAAAACCGAGATAAATAAACAGGGAAAAAAAAGAAAAAGAAAATGTATATAATCAAAAATTTAATACGGATAAAGTAATTTAATCCAGCTATGTTCTCCTTAAAAATTCATTAGCTAAAGAATAACAGTAAACGCATCTTTTATACGTAGAGCAACACAGTCATTAAAAACAAAAATACATTTGTTTTAGAGTTTAAAATAAAATAAATTTGGATCAATTGGAATTTGGATTTCAATACAATGCATTTGTTCTAGAGTTTAAAATAAAATCCTGAATATATACTGATTATTCATGTTACATTTCCTAGACTCTAATAAAATGTTAACATAAATATTAGTTATAAAAAGACAAAATAAACATTATCGATCGTTCTCCCACTTTAATATTCAGAGCTGACAACTCAACTGGCGCAATAATTGTCACTGTTACTTAAATCTAAAGTCAAAATATTAGCCAATATATCTGTAGATGAAAATCGTTATTTGCACATCACTCTTTAATTTTCCCAAAGAGTGCATATTAAATTATTAGCATTTCATTGTTCACTCTTTTAGAAAAGGAATAAAAAAAAATTAAGTTCCTACTTCGATATCTATTGGTTCTAGTCTATTTTTTAAAAAAAACTGCGCACACAGAAATGCAAATTTAGAGAAGAAAATATGGGAAAAATAAGCAGAACGGATGATTGGTTGAAAGCAACTACGCAAATAATTGTTAATTCAAAATATATTTTAGCGCCAAAACAAAAAATATTTCTTAAACAAAATACTTTCGACTGATAATTTAAAATTTCTTAAAAAAATAACTAACAAGCGTAAGAAAGTTTTAAACTTGCTTAAAATTTAAATTCCCTCGATTTCAGCCACTGCTAATTAACAATGAACGATAGATTTGCGGCCAAATTAAATCTATGTCCTATATTGTTGATTGATTTTGAAAGAATATACTTAAATTAATTAAAAGATGTTTCGCTGCTCCAGAAATTTGTGGCTGCTTGAGAATTTTCATGGTTTTCTTTTTGCGTTATATGAATATTGTCCATTAGCGAACAGGTCTTCTTAAAAGGAAATACACAGGGCACATTTAAAGAAACATTAACAAAATGGACACACAACACCTTCCAGTAAGTTATTATTATGAGGTGTTAAAGTTTCCTTTTAGACGGCTTTACGGTGGTCTATAATGATAAAATTATGGTCTTCAAAATAGGAGTCCCAGATTCCATTCCAAGCACTGATGAATAACAGAAGGTGGCTGTTGATGCTTCCTGCATGCATATTTGTAAGGGTGAGTGCTTGGGAGTTGTCCTGGTTTTTCAATCGGGGTTTTGTGTGTGTGGATATAATTCACTACCTATAAATATCCCTTTCCCCAAGAAGACAATAAAACATGGTTATTGTTAAAAAATATATATTACAAAGCTTGCGCCTATTAAATTATCCAATATGCGGAGCCAAAAATTTTTGCTTTAAATTATATGAATTTAATAGTGAATTAGTTTGTGACCTTATTTTTCATAAATTTGTCAAACATTCAATAATTTAACAGATTTGAAAAGGTTTAAAATTTATATTTTAATATTTTGAAAAATTCATATCAATAAAAATGCACAGTATTAAAAATTTAATGTTTAATAAATAACTTAAAAAATTAAATACACCAACAATTCTGGAATGCATTGTTCTTAAAGAAATATATAATTAAAGTCAATATTCGTAACATATATTAATGATTAAATGCAATATCTTATTAAATGCAATATCGATATGTTTCACCACATCGTTTCAGAGAAGGAAACCTAGAGATGGTATATGAGTAGCCAGAACTCCGGCTACTTTTTCGATGATTCGAATGTTTGGATTTCTGGAGTTAGAGAAATTAATTAATTTTTTTATTTACTGGTCTCATCTAATTAAATCATTGCGGTAGAAAAGGGAAAAGTAATAAGACTTTTTTGAAAAATCCTGATAATCTTAATAACAACGAAGTAATCAAGAAACGATTTTAAATTTAAAGCAATGTGCATAAATTTTAAAATTTATTAAATAGAAACTTTATATCAATTACATTTTGTCTGTAGTTTCAAGTAATTTGAATACCAAAGTCAAACTGCAGATGCATAAAAAATATCCTATGCCATTTTAATGCATTCGATATGGCGCATAAAAAATGAAATTTATTTATGCTTCACAGATATAATAGTTACGGTATGCGTTTTAAGAAAAAAATACGCCACAACCATTTCTAAAAACATGAAATTGATCGATCCATAAGGAATTTTTTAACTCAACATTCAGTACTAGTAGACGAACAGAATTTCAACATAATCTGCCATTTACATTCGAAATGTTGTAAACCAACCAACTTTATGGCACGAATTCTACTTTAGGCGATCATACGTTATGCTTGAAAGGACGTGTGCAAAATACAAAGATACCTCAGTGGTCAGTAAACAGAAACAAAATCGAACAAGGAAAAGAAACGGAGAAAAATCCGATTTTTCCGAGTAAACTCCTTAAAGTTTTATTTTGAGTGCTCAGAATCGTTGAATCGTCTGGAGGTCACAGATCATTTTTCATTTTTTCCAAAAATAGAGTTTTATCAACTTTAAATTCGCCATCCGTTACTTATATTAAAACTTCCGAATAATATTACAATAATTTTGTCTGACTTTTTAATCAACAAAAGCAATTATTAAAAATAAAAAAGGTGTGTCTAACTAAAAAAATAGATAGTTTTTAATAATATTTATGAAGCCTATAACAAAGTTATGGAAATGAATATTGTTTAAGACTTTATAATAAAAGTTTATTTATATTATTCTGTTGTCTTTGTTTAATAAATCAACTTGGAAAAAAAAAAAAAACTTGTATGATTATTATTTAGAATGTAGATGGAACAAAATTAAAATCAGCATAAAAATATTTATAAATTTTGAGTTGAAAAACACTATTCCTTGCAAGATTAAATACTCTTTTTATAAATGCTTAAACTAGTAATTTCTTATTGATGGAAAATTTAAATAAAAATACGATAAAAAACACTGTAAAAAATGATGATGTTTTTCATTTATAGCAGCAATATTAGTTTGATATCTTTTAATTTTAACTAATGAAATCTACTGTCGCGCAACTTAAAACGATAGATTAGTTGCCATTTTCCCCACAGGATTATTTTTTTACTTTTCGCCACTAACTTTCAATTTTTAATTTTTATAAAAATAAGTCATGATTTTGAAAAATTTAAGCGAATTCATAAAAGGTCGTAGTAAGCATGTAGTAGTTCATGAGCAATATTCAGCAAATACATGAAAAATATATAAATAAATTTAATAAAAAATTATTTTCTTTTTCAGATTTTGGTTTTCGATCACATTTTACACACACTATCAAATTTGACACAAGCCAACAATTTTAAGCGAGTTTAAAACTACTGCAAACATTCATGAAAAAAAATTGAAAATCAAATTCACGAAATGTAGCATTAAAGGTCAGTAACGCCACTTATTCAGCTAACTCGACTTAATTTCAATGAAGTTCAAAAAATATTACAAATAGATAGAATAAACACTAAGTTATGAAAATTTTAACCAGATTAAATTGCTAAAAATTGAATACTCAATGAGTAACTTTGTGTCTTTACCTCGTGACACATTTCACATCAGAAAATATATACAATTATGTATATTTTTACACACATTGAATAGTTTGTACAGTAATAAAATAAGAAGAAAAGAAACAAATGCGTGCATATCATCTACAATGTGATCATTACGCAGTTCAAATTTCAGATGTAACAATCTATATTCGTGAATATTAAAACTTCATGATTCGCAAATTGCTAATTTATTTATCCCAAAATATCAATAAATCTAAATTTAATCAGGTTAATAAAAACTGCAAAGCACAACACGAATCAATGACCTAATAAAAGTCGAATACCGGTGTAATTGGAGGAAACCAGAATAATTTATTTTTTATACGAGGATAAAGAAGTTGGAAGGTTTCTAAATAAAAATATGAAAAAGTACAAATAAAACTGTCTGGAAGCTGATGACCAATAAGACAGTGGCTAAATTAATGATCATTTCACCAAAATATCGCTTTTTTTTTTTTTTTTTTTTTTTTTTTTAATAATTCACACCAGAAGACGGGGAACACAATTTGAAAAAGTATTTCCGAATCGATTTTTTAGAAAATTCTTCTATGGAAATTTATTTTAAAACTTTTATAAAGTATAGGCAATCTGGTGATAAATTTTAATTATTTATAAATGATACAATGTAATTTTGAGTAAGAAAGGATTCTTAAATGATTTGTAAAAAAAAATTATTAAAATATTTCAAAATATAACTAATTTACTTTCTCCACAAAGGAAATGATTTCTGTGTATTAATATCGAAGAATAAGTCACATTCTTTTTCCTCTTTTCAGCGTGTTGCCAAAAATTTTTTTAGCAGACTAATTTATAACCGTTTTTGTGAATAAGTTTAAATGTATTACTTTAAAATAAAATCGTTATAACATAATAATAAACAAATATAACTTCACGATATGCATCATTAGAGATTTTGTTATATAACTCAAGGATTTAATTCCAGTTTATTGTTTATTTTATAATTTCCCTGGGTTATTTCTTTTATATTAGAAATGACAACTTCTGTAATACAAGGATCACTTGTAGACCTGACAGGGTTTACCAACGGCTATCATAACCCATTAAATTTCAACATTAAAACTCAAGAGTTTACAGTCCTACATTTTGCAATATAATGTATTTTTAGAAAAATGCGCTTTATTAAGATGTAGCAAATTCCATGCAACATTTAAAGATTAAAAATCTGTGGAGTGTATCTCATGAAAAAAACTGATACGCAGTAGTAATGTGAATAATTTCTAAAGAGTTTTAGTACAAAATAATATAGTAGAAACAACATATTGTCAACTCCTAAGACTATGTTTGAGAATAAATTTCTTTAAAGAAATTAGTTGATATAAATAAATGTTCTGATTCAAAAAACTAAACGAAGCGATACAATTGATGCATGTATAATAAAAATGATTTCTAATTACTTAAAAGAGTCTCAATAAATATTAGGTTGGGGAAAAGGTAATCCATTATTTTTTCAGTAGACGTCTGTAGTGATCGATATCTCGTGAAGTATCTATCAAGCAATTTCAGATTTATGCTCATTGGAAAGATGACATTTGACACTAAAATATCCTCTTGCGGTTTTTTGTTTGATTAATTCAGTTACGAGTACAAGGTTTTAAAAATGGAAGACAACAAACAGAAAATTCGATACATTTTCGTTTTTCTCTTGTAACGGCGAAAAGGATAGCCGGGTGGCTGAAATTGTGAAAGGTGTTTATCGTCCTATATAAGACTGCAACAACCAGTTACGTACAATTTTTGTTTCGTCGATTCCGTTCGGGTATTTTTGATATTAGAGATGCACCTAGCATATGGATACAGAATCGTCGAAAATGTCTATAAAATATAAAAAAAAATCGAAGTTAACCGCATGTCAGCAGTCGTAACGCGCAAAACCTAAAAATCTACATGAAAGCTGTTTTAAACCTTTTTACAAAGCGAATCCAAAAGAAGTTACATAAAGTTCACGAAAAAATAATGGATTTCTTTTTCCCCAAACTAATATAAGAATTCATACATTTTCATTTACAACTAATTGGAAGTTATAATTTTTGTTGACTTATTAAATCAAATATAAATTAATTAGCTTTTGTTCTAAAACAAATTATGTTACATTAATATCTTGCATTTTTCATAATTTGATTGCAAAAAAGAAATTTCTATTTATTAAAAAGAAAATCCTAGTTCCAACAATAATTTAAGAGATTTTATTAAAGTAACAAAGTATACTATCAAATATAAAATTAATGTTAAAGTAAGTGAATTAAGAAATATTAAAGTAAGCGAATATTTTATTTTTACTTAAGTAAAAAGAAATGTAGAGAAAGTTTTCTTGTGTGTGTAAATTATATCATAAATTTCATTAAAACCGTACAAAATTACAATTTTAAAAGCCAGTTTATTTAGTGGCATATTATTTTTTATTCATTTATTAAAAATTGGCTTCAAAAATTGCGTTAAATATAAACACAAAATAAATGCAAAAAAAAAAAAAAATTTTTTTCACGGAGCTGGAAGCGTTGCAGAATAAAATTTATTTGATAATTAAACAAATATTTAAAATTAGAAAAAAAAAATGCTTATGAAACGGAGAATTATATAGATATTAAATACACAATTTCTGTTATGTATAAAAAAATCTATACATAACAGCTTTTAGATAACTTATGATAATTTCATGAGCATAACGTGAACATTATGTTGTGCTCACTAAGGACTGCTAAGATCTGTGTGTTCAATTTAGTACTTAAATTTTATGTGTTTAGAATTGTTATAAAATATTTATTCACATTATCTTTTATATACAGAAAATTCAATAGGCAATGTTTATTAAGAGAAAAAAAAAAAGAAAAAAAAATACCGAATTCTTAGATTTAAATTTGTATAGGTCAGAGTAAGTCATTCAATTTCATTTGATCATCTTATTAGCTTCATTTAGTTCAACAAGAAAAAACTGTTAATTGCTCTTCATTGAGCTAAGAAGCAAATTTATTTATTTTGAATAATCCGTCTGCTTATCTGGAACACTTTTCCTCACGTCTCCTCAAATAAAGGAAATTGATGCAAATTAGATGTTTTGTGATAAGATGTAATTTATAACATCAAAGCAGAGATTGCATTGCTGAATAAGCAAAAAATTCATGCTCTTATTATAAATCTTTGTGTGATGCTTTTATTATATAAATTCATGCTCTTATTGTAATTTATATTAAAATTATAATATATTTTACATTTCCTTAATTCATATATATTTCTTTGAGATTGATAAATCATTTAAAATTTAAACATGCAATAATGTATATATTCCCTTCATCAAAATCTATAATCATAGTAATTATTTTTAAGTCCATTTTATGTGTATTTTTATCCATATTTAATGGAAAATAATTATTCAATTTAATCACTAAATTCTTTCATATTTTTAGCCACACCACTAGTCGTTTTACATGTAACACAAAATTTTCCCATATTTTAATCTGGGTAAAATTAATTTATTATAAGCTGAACTCTGCGTAGGCAAAATAATTTTTATAACTAAATAGAATATTAAATTTAACAAGTTTTTTGCGAGAATTTAATATTTTGTTAAATATTACATTTAAATAATGTTTAGACTTAATTAATGCAGAAATTTAAGAATTTTAATTTTTTTCTCTCCTCTCATACACAATTAGTAACAAGATTTATTAAAAAAAAAAATAATAATAAAAACACCAAAATATATTTGTTATTTCCTATAACAGTTTTTGGAGTATTTTTTAGAAATTTTATGCCCCTAAATTTTTTACTAATTATTTTATAATTCTGAATAAATAGAGGTTGTAGTTTAAAATTGTTCATAAATTAATACCGTATTTCAATTTCTTAAAACTATTTTATTACTAGACTGACAGCTTGACTTATAATTCCGTATTAAGAAAAATTTTTTTTAAGAAAGTGAATAAGTTTTCAATAAACAATAAACACATTTTTTTAAAATTTATTTAGCACAATTTAAGACTTAAAATTAATTTAGAAAGCAAAAGCTAATAATCATTTATTCATTTCTACAATTATTTTTCGCCCTTTATAGATAGAGAAAACATAAAACAGAAATATATTGACAAATGAATTAAAAATTTGCTATCGACCGGAAGCAATACAGGATCAAGTACTTTCCTAAATACAAAGCCAGACCATTTGTACAATAATGTGATGAATAGCAATAAATATGATATCGAAGTTTCATCTGGCGCTTAAGGATGATTAGGCTGCTAACAACATTATGAATTTGTTTTAAATTTTTCGGAAAATTAGGACAAAACAATTCTAAGTTGGGACTAAAAATAATATTTAATGGTATTTATAAGTTTATAACGTATTTTTAGCATGCATTGTAAAAATACAGAGATAGAAATTTGAATGCATTGCTCTCTTAAATTCATTGATTTAACTATAAAATACATTATAACCAACTTAATAAATTATACGAGATATCAGTTTTCCATTCGGCAGTTGGTTGACATTTAAGAGAAATAATATGTATGTATATATATTCACATAACTAATAATGGTCATTTAACCAATTTAACAAAAGTTTAATAAATAGAAATAATATTAAAAAATAAATTTCAACAATGATGTTCAATATCAAATTCTTTTAAAGATAATTCAGACATGTGATTTACATTAAGTCATAAACTTAGAAAGTTATTATTTCCTTAACATTAGCTCTAGCGTACTAGGGAATGTTAATTACCGATACAATTCCACGCCAAATAATTTTTAACAAACATACTACAAATCAAAACATTTTTATTTACAATAAAATAACGAAAAAAGAAATGTATTTTCAATTATTGGAACAGTTTTTGAGATCTTTGAAGTTGAGATTATTAAATTGTCCATACAGTTTAATGAATGTAATAAAATATCAATTTTCAATTGGCCAGTGAAAATTTCTAATTTAAATCCAACTAAGAAATTTAAAATAGAAATAATTACAAACATCTGAATTCCGCTTTCTTGAAAGGATTTATAAAATATTTTATTATTGCTTAATAAAATGGTTTCGTAAATAATTAAAAGTTAATGGAATTATAAACGTTTTTAGAATTTTAATATAAAAGTCACTGTGTTTGTATACAGTATTATAAATTAAAACATAGAATATATATAGTAGAAATGGCTGTATAATTTCATTACAAATCGTTACCACACCATATTGATGTTTGGAAAACAAATAACAGAAAAAATATGAAAGCCACAATCCAATCCAAGCAAAATATTTTTCCATCGAAAATAAATTTGATTCTTTCTACTTTAGATTTCCCCATTAAGATTTCTCAGGAAATGCAATTCTGGTCCTTATGTAGAATAAAAAGTGGCCCACAGGATGCTGAATTCTCTTGCAAAATAAACAGAATATTTTATTTATTAATTTAAAATATTTCATAGCGATCTGTAAACCTAAAGATTTAACAGTAAACCTGTAATTCAAACCTAAAGATTCGGAAAAACAGCAGTTTTTTTTCCCGTTAAATAATAAGATTTCACGGTTTACCGGATTCAATTTCTTATATTTAAAATATTTTCATATATTTCACATTATAAAATATTATATAATTTTTTAAATTCCATAAATTTTTATGATTCACAAAATTGTACTATAATTTTGCACTCTTCAATATCTAAAAGATTTTTCAGCCCTTACAGAAAAATTATAAATAAATCAATTTGAAATTATAACGGGAATATAAAATTACATCTTCATATCAGAAATTATCATATTTTTCAATCTAAATAATGTGTCATTTGTTAAATAAAAAATACTTAACCATTTTCCAAAAAATCATGGAAAATTTAAAAATAATTCATTCTTATCAGAAAAAATGCACTAACAGATATGCATAGACACATATCCTCTAATAAGTCGTTTACAAATAAGTTTCTTAGGAAATTATTATTTTTTTTTTTTTACATTCCTTTATTATTTGCAGCATTTTCCCACTTCACTATACACGCCAAAGATCAAGTAAATATGAGATAAGAAACAAACTTATTTTAATATCTGAAATATTTCATAAAAGCAATATACAAATCCTAACGATAATTAAATTTTGCAATAATTAAGTCAATATATCGATTTTAAAAAGCATTCAGTGTTGATTTCATTTAACTAATTTAGTATGCCTCAATCCATTTCAAATTTTCACATAAAAATTATTAGGTTTTAATTGAAGAAAATGATATTTTACATACAACTTTAATACCAAAAAATTACGAAATTGCAACACCATGAAATAAATATTACCAAATTTTCAAAAATTTATCATATTCTATCAAACAGGGTTACAACTTTTAAGAATCAAAAACATTCTTCAAATATAAATTGTTTTCTTAATGATCTAAAAATCCGAAAATAATAATCATTTACTTCCTAGTGTCATCAATAAACAAAGACAAAATGTCAATTTCGACATTTATTCCATAAAGAGAAATTTTTTCTTATATTGTTTGGAAGAGTTCCAGTTGTATTGAAGCTGTAAATCTTGGCGAGACACCAACAGAAGCGATTTTACAGTACTTGTATTGTTCTTGGGTGACAAGAAAAGAATATTCAATATTGTGTATCACAATACAGTAATGGTTTTTTACATTAGCATTCAATAACTATTATATTCAACTCTCTTAATTACTTTATCTTCCAGTTCAAAATTTTAACTTAAATTTTTTGGAAACCATTCAAAATTCGAAAATAGTTAAATATGAATAATTTCGATATATTTAAAAATTTAAGAATTTTTTGATTTACTATAAAAATTAGCAATCAAAACTAATCCTAAAATTTAGCAAAGATTCAGTAAAAAATATGCAACATCAAAACTATATATTTCCTCTTTATACTAAATCATCAGTGCATAATTTTAAGTAGTTTTTAACTATTTGACAAAATAATTTACTTTAAATACGGGATATATTATAATTCTTAAATTTAAAATTTATACATTTTTAAAAGACATTTCGAAGAATTTATTTTCGTAAACATCTATAATTAAAGGTTATATATATATATATATATATATATATATATATATATATAATGAGTGAAATTTACTTTTCATCATTCAACAACCACTCTTTTCGTATGAGGGCTCACTCTAGACCAAATCCATTTTAAATACAGGTATCGAACTTAAAATGTATTCAAATTGACAACAATCACCCATATACAAAAGGTCCGCCAACTCTGTCCAGGGGTTAGCATGCCTGACTGCGAATAGAGAGGTCTGGGTTCGAATCCCGGTTCGGGCATGGATATACTTTCTCTCTCTATCCTGTCTTTGTCCTTTCCTTGTATGAATGGAGTATGAATGGTTACCTACTCTATAAACGGGTACATATGGCATGTGTGTTCAGAGGTCAAGTCAGTATTCTGCCCTTGTGGTTCCTCTCTAAAAAAGCTGCATACTACCCTATGCCAGATCTTCTGGACCGGGTGTGGGCTTTCCTGCACCAGGGGGATAAGTAATAACAACAACAACACCCAAGAAGAAAATCGAACCCACGAATTGTTCAAATAATTAGACCGGAATCTGCCGTAATTTATATTAAGGATCTATATGAAAAATATATTTTATAAATAAGAGGTCCATACATAAAATGAATAAAATTATTACCATAACCATTAACATAATTATAGCATTTAAGACCAATTATTTTCTGTTATAAGGTAACTTAGGGATAAATTTTTGACATAATAAAGGCAATTTATGATCAAGAATTCCTGTAATATTGTCCTATAAATTGGTCATTATTATATATTTTAATTTTAGAGATTTTCTATTTATTGCAAGGTACTTATAGATGGAATTTTTGTCTTTACAAAAGCAGATTTTACTACATTTATTCATTTATATAAATAATTTAAATATCAGAAAAAAATTAATTACTAAAAAAAGAATAAAAGAAATAAATATTTTAATTGGCATACAAAAAAATAAATAAAACAGAACTTATTCAAACACACTTTAACGAGATCAAATTCACCGAACAAAATTGCGAAAAAGTTTAGTTACTGGAGAAATTCGATACTTAATTATAATTAGCATTACGAGTGTTTCAAATGACAGTAAACAAGCAAAAAATAAAACAATCAAAGCCATTGGAACATGAAGCCCATGAAACAAAAAAAGCAAATCTCCATAAAGAATTGGAAGTCTGGAAAAAATGTGGGAAACCAGAAGAAAAGAAACAGGTGAAAACAGGAAGACGAACCGTCAGAAACAATTCAACGACCTTGAAAAAAAGGGGAGTTGCAGAATGATATTTAAATGGATTTCGAGTTCTAAATGGCAGTGGTTACCTACTGGCACGAGGTAAGAGCGATGTCACGTTTCGAACTCACTCAAGAACAAAGCCATAGGATGAGTCACAGCAATTTATGTTTTTATCACGCTTGAATGGCAACGGCTTAAAAATCCTGTAGTGGAATGCAGCAAATGTTTATTTACGCAACTCGTACGTCGTCACTTTTCATTACAATATACGAAATTCAATTGTGTTGTGACAGTTTAGCCATACTGTGATGGTACTTTAATTACACAAAAATACATGATGTGTGGTTGCTTTTGCGATTCAATTCATTTGAAATTGCATTTTATTTAGGAATAAAATTGCATGTGGCGAATGCAAAGTTGCGAATAAATTCTCTACTTTACAAGGAAATACGTTTTATTTATTCGTTTTGGTATACAAAAAGTCATTCTACTGTCTTCCCCCCCCCTTTCATATTTGCAAAGAGAAACAGAACGAGTGATTATTCAGATTCGAGTGAAATTACTAATAAGTATTTTCTATAAATAGCCGGACTAGCACTGAAGGTTAGTTCTCAAATCTATAATTCAACAGTTTGTAGATTTTAGACTCAACTCGAAAGTGGATTTTTATAAAGGTTTAAATCCACTCAAAGCTGATATCCAAGTCGAATTATTCCTCATGTACAAAAAGTGATCATGTTTATTTGAAAATGAATGATCATTTTTTTTTTTTTTTTTGCACACGTAGGCTAATCAGACCGGAATCTACGATTTAAAATAAATTCCATTTCATTACAAACAATCACACCCAACGTGGGATTCGAATCCACGAACTGTTGAACCGAAAGTAATAGCGCTAACCATTCAGCTACCAGCTCGACCAAAAAGTGACCATAGAGCAACAAACCAACCACAAAGTATATATTACTTTGTGGTTGGTTTGTTGGAATTAATATATTACTTAAACATTAATTTATATGAATTTTATTAAGTTATTTTATATGCGTAGTTACATTCATTTGTTATCACAATACTAGATTATTAATCTAAGCGTGTAAATTTATTATTAGATTTTTAAAGAGAGACTTTAGATACTCGTACCAAATCGTAACATCTCAGAATTGATGGCAAAATTGTGATTATTGTGAAACTGATCTTAACAATTTATGAAATTTGTTCAAAATTATGAAATGTGTGACGGCACAGAATTTTAAACTAAAAATAGAAAAGTATAAATTATGGGAGCCTGAATGTCACACAACAGTTAAACAAAAATTCAAAGCAACGAAAACTTAGCAAAAAATCTTGGCTTTTTATTCTTGCTTGAAAATACGGAATAAAAAAAAAAAAAAAAAAAAAAAACGTTCATATTTAAAATTTAGCTGACCTGGAAAGTTGGCGAGAATTCCGCCACATTGATACTAAGTCGTTTCATATTAATGTTTAGAGCATATTTAATACAAATTAAAACAAAAGGAAATTGGAAAAAATGTTAATATTTTATAACGTGTTTTGTGTCAATTTATTTGTAAAAATAAGTAAACATAAGGAAATATTTAATATATTATTTTAATAATAAAAATATTCAAATGGAAAAATCTAAGAAGAATATTATATTGGCGGTCAAAAAATCCTCATTTAGTTCGATTGTGGCTAAGCTCCAAATTTTTATTATTCTTTGGTGAAAAACCTAATACAATTTTTGTTAAAAAAAAAAAAAGTGAAAGTATAATAACAACCATGTTTTTGCTACAGTTGTTTACTGTTGATGAAAATTGAGTTGTTCGACACTTTTTTCTTGGATTACGAAATTTTATATGCGTACCCCAAAAAGCATATATAGAAGTACATTTTTCGTGCAATACATAATTCGTGAAAAGTAAAAAAATACTCATGAAGATGCTTCATTTAATTTAATATCGTTTAGGACTATATCATAAAATATTGCAATCACTGAAACTTTAGATAAATAAGAAATTACATCAATTCTGCGCAGGTGGAAATTGAAAATGTTCAAAGAATCATCTATGTTCTAAATTTTTTAGTTTAATATGTCGTTTCTACAGTCATGTTTGTTATTTTAATCGGGACCTACAGCTTTAAACGGATTGAGATTCACTACAAGCATTCGCCTAAGAAATGATATGCACTGCTGAATTGGTAACTATCTGATAAAATTTTCATTTTTTCCTTCGAGAAAGTTGCCAAATTTAAAAAGATTATAATGAATATAATTATTTTTTATAAATTTTTTCTTATATACAAAGTTTGTTACTAAATTACTTTCTCAAATAGCAGAACGGAATGTTTGACTTAATTGTTATACAACTCATAGATATTTTAATTTCCATATATTAAGAAAATTTGTAGCTAATAGAAAAATTAATTTTAACATTAGAGTTGAGGATTAAATTGTAAAAAAGCATTAGGCCTATTTAGAAAGATTATGAGAAATTGTCCTAGAATAAAATATATTTTCTAAGGTAAAAATTTAGGAAATTTAATTTAAACAAAATCTTAAATATGTTCAGAATTAATAATAAAATAATGAAATTACTATGAGAATGGAATATTAAAAAAAAAATAAGTAGTTTGAATTTCCTCTTGAAATTTCTGGATTAACAAGACTTACTTAAATCAAAACTACTATCAAGCAATTTAGCACCACAAATTAAAATGTCTTAAAGATAAACGCAAATTGCGTAAATAAATAGTTGTGGTAAAACATTCCACAAAAGCAAATGTAAAAAAAATATGCGAGATATGAACTCGTAACAAAAAAAAAAAAAGTCCAAACTAAAATACACTTAAAAAAAAATAAAAACCTGACCCATGGGATTGGTTGAAAAATGTCTCATTCCATCATCAGTCCCCCTACCTTCACCCTCCTGGCTATTTTGGGTAACTCAAAATACAACTCAACCATGAAAGAACATAAGAAACGGAATACCGAGCAAGTTTCGCTTTTACTCTGGCTCAAAAACAGATAGCAAAAAAAAAAAAAAAAAAAAAAAAAAATACCACCACAGGAAATCGTCATAAATTCCAGAAATTATTTGCCTTGCATGTTTACATCAACTTTATTGACTCATTTTCCAGCTGTAATGTCACTTTCCTTTAGATTCATATTAAGCAGATGAAAAATTGAGTTATTGCAAGAGCGAAATCATGCGGAATAAGTTCCAGAATTTAGTTTCTGATTGGTAAAACATTTTACATACACTTAAACATAGAAATTATACCTAATTAAAATTAAAAAACTAAGAATATTGCTTTATACGGTACTGTTTTATTATTTAAACAAACTCGTCGCCAAATGGTTAGCAAAAATCATCAAGAGATTCCTAATAAAATCATGTATTTTTCTAAACCTGAGTATTACCTACGTATTAGAAAGTTATTTTCACTAAATTTTTATCATAACGAAAGAAAAGCACACGAGGATAAAATGCAAATAAAGCATATGAAAATTATAAATCGTTTTACGTTTATTTTGTACTCAATGTTGAGGATACCGAGATATAAATTATATTCAATGATAAAAGTACTATCTATATAGAAGCCCTTCATATTTAATAGTACCTAATGACAAATGTAAATTATATTCCTTCGTAAATCTGTAATCATATTTTGCATACCGATCTAATTATATTTGGACTAAAGACCTAAATTAAATTCTAAATCATATAATAGTATGATCGGGTATGGATATTAGTATGATTGATGAAATGAGAATCACAGGAATGAACTATTGAACTGAGGACCAAAATGTTTACTATTAAGCTACTTATTTAGGCCTAAATTTAAATCAGAAACAACTATAAAAATGGAAACAAGCAGAAATTTAAAAAATTATAAAATCTTTAGGAAAATTATTTGCAATAATTTTTTTCCAACATGGACAATTTCTTTGTAATATTCTAAATATGACTTTTACAACTTTAAAAGACAATAAAGTTATATAAGAAGATAAAAGACTATCTGGAAACATCAGCGAATGAATTTTTGACGGCTTAACTGTTACAATGACATTTTTAAATTTATATTTTATAAGTTACAAGGATTTTTTTTTTATCACCATTGGCAACCATGATGCAGATTTTAACACAAAATAACAGATCAATCTAGAGTTCCGAACAATGTTTATTGAACTAATGAGATATTTATGGTAACAGCTTACAATATCGACTACGGCGTTCAAATTTAATTAAAGTACGAAATTACTAATGAAGGAATTTCGTTATAATATGAAAATTCATCAGTTAATCATAGAAATATATCCAACAAAAATAAGAACTATAGGATTTTAACAATTTCCAATAACTAGTGTATTCAAAGTTAGTTGAACGGTCAATCAAAGTATTCGTTAGAACAGTCGACAATGGATTTAATATTTTAGGAATAAAATACACGTATTGCATTTAAACTACTGCACATTACACCAAGACATAACTAAAAAATTAAATTTAAGAAGAAATTTTTATTTGGCGAAACCTACAGCCGAAATACATGGAGTTTAACAGCAATTATTGGCGATGATTATATATCTTTCCAGATCGTTGGCAATAAAAGTAATTTTATTGATGTAAGAGCTCTGAATAATTAAATATTTTTAGACAAATAATTTAGTAAGAACAATTTAGTAATAACTATTTCTAAATTCTTCTTATTTTTTGATATTAAATTAACAAGTTAAAGCTTTATATAAAAAAAGTTGATTTTGAGCAATAAATGAAAGAACAAAACATTACTTTGTTGAACAAATTACTATATTAAAGGAATCGCCTTTAATCTAATTATTCATATAACTTATAAGAAGCAATATATTTAAATATTTTCCCAGCAAATATAATTATCACTTGAAGGGAACTATACGCGATGACTAATTTTCTCAAAGCAAATCTAATAAAGCCAATTTTTATTTTATAAAAAAAGAGTTATTGCTTATTAATTTTAACTTTACTAAAATGATAATTTTCCCTTAAGAAAACAATTAAAATTTCTGCAATCGCATGTAAAACAAACACCATTGAAAACATTTTTTTAATGTTTGTAATTCCTAATTCTCCTTAGAATATTAAAGCACATATTTATAGTAATTTGAGATTTTTGTGTGAAGATTTATATAAATTAATTATAAAAGGATTTATATTTTGAATATTTTCCTTGTTGAAAATATGTGCATTTATTAAATTTGTAGCAATTAAATATGCATATTGACACTGGGATAAGGAATGCGTTATAATAATTCATTTTCTTTCTTTTTCACAACTGATTTAATTTATCAGTATGTTAAATAATTTTGAAAAAAATTTTAAAAATTCATTTTACTAAATAACTTTCTTTGCAGCTAATTTACTTTCTCTACAAAAGA
Source organism: Latrodectus geometricus (assembly GCA_026290005.1). Classification (NCBI taxonomy): domain Eukaryota; kingdom Metazoa; phylum Arthropoda; class Arachnida; order Araneae; family Theridiidae; genus Latrodectus; species Latrodectus geometricus. The sequence goes on from JAPDSC010154244.1 coordinate 115,583, forward strand.
ATAGTGTTATTTATTACTTTTCATATAGCTAAAAATTTTCATTTTCTTTAATTTTGCATTTTTCAATTTATGTTGAGCAAATTTTTTGAAATTTTTATCCATACATCTCAATTATACTTCATGTAATCAAGATTTGTATTTAAAATATTATGGATTATGGTTAAAATATCTGTAAATATTAATTGTACTTATAAGCTATAATTAGATAATTTTGTATAGATTTCATTTTACAAAATTATCATAATTATTATTATTTATTTAGAAAAATATTGCAAATTATTATAATAATTTGCAAGATTTTTCTAAAATTAAAATCATTACACTGATACTTTACAATGATATTTTTTAGCAAAATGTTTTTTTTTTAGCTGTATTAAAGATAGGGAAGATTGATAATTTTAAGAAAGAAGAAACTTCTGGTTTTTGAAGAAAGAAATTAGTAGCCAATATACAATATATTCTATAATGACATTAAAATATTTCATGTTCGAAACAGAATAAAAAGAAACACCATAAACCTAGTAAAAATATATTTAAAAAAAATCTGGATATTAAAATAGTGCAAAGAAATTGAGAACATGCTGGGTTTTGTAATTGCACTGAAATTTATATGGTATGATTTAATTTTTTTTCTTTACTCCTTTCAATACTTCTGCAGAATTTTGTAAACTAAATTAAGTAATATGTAAAATATATTAACAATGAGATGAAAATATATTTTAAATCACCTGATTTAATTAAATATTAATATTTTTACAAAAGAATGATTTGTTCACAATTAAATAATTTTAAATGACCTTCACTACAATTATTTATTTTATTGGCTTCATTTTTGTATAAATACCCATTATAATCAAATCACTTATGTGTACAACTATAATCTACTCTTAGTCAAATTAAATGCTAGGAAGTCCCACATGTAAAAATAGTTATAAATAAAAGCTGATTAAGGGTAAAAACTGCATTCGGATAAGATATGAAAAAAGAAGCATAAATAAGACAAGATTAATTTTAAAAAAACTTCAAAGAACTTTACCAATTTTTTTAAAATGAACTCATGATCACATACTAATTTTGAATCCATAATTGTCAGTTCTCTGAGTTTTTTAATCAACATATTAATGAAGAAATTAAAATATTGTATAGTTTATTTATTAAAATTACTCCGTTATGATTCAATGCAAAATATAATAAAAAGTATTAAATTTCGAATAAAATAAAGAATTAATTTTTTGACATAAAATATCAATAATTTAAAACTTATGGTCATACTTGAAATCATTCATAAAGACGTATTCTTTAAATAATTAATATTTTTGATTATGAAGAATTTTATTATTGATGAATATATTTTTTATAATTTAGAAGTAAAACAATTACATTGACAATCAATTTTTTCTATTTAAAATATTTTTTTGTGAATGTTGGTGACAAAAGCATTATTTTAACAGGTTTTGAAGAATAGAGTTGAACAATTATCTAACACCTTCAATTTAATATTCTCATTATTTTATAATCCAGATATCTATATTTTTAACTTTTTATGAAATATAAATCCTATATTGTTAAATAGATTAAAATCAGAACACTTGAATGTTATTAATTTCATGTCCTCAGTAAAATTATTTATTTCACTGTTTTAACTAAGCATTGCAAATCTTACAATTTTATTTTTCCAAAATTTTCTGCAATAAAAGTTTTTTAAAAATTATTAATGTGGATTTAATTAACACAATACAGATAATCATTATTTATATAAAACTACTTTAAGACAAAAACTTTTATTTGCCTTTTTATATAAGCTGTTTAATGCATATGACATGGTATATGAAATGTAACTTAATGATTTTTTGCATTAACAACAGTTAATTTCAGTTCATTAATCTAAATCTTTAATGGTTACTGGGGAGTTTTTTATTAATCAGAATTTATAGATTTATTATTTCAATAGCTTGAAGATATTATTAAATCAAAAGATGTTTGAAGAACATAATTAAATATATTGTAATCACATACATAGTAATTTAAAAATTTAAATTATTAAAAAAAATTATGTTTCACATATGGTAATGCAACATTGAACTAATGTCTAATAACCATCCCCCCCCCCCTATTTTAAAAGGATGTAAAGATATGACAAAGATAATGAGAGCTATAAAGAATTTATATTAGGAATACCTATACATTTGATTGAAAAAATTTGCTAGCTATGTACATATTTGCCAGAAAAAGATAAAAGTAGTATAGATCGAGGAGTAATTTAGCTTCTTCTAGATTATATTTAATACTGATAGAACTGTAGTATTTTCAAGATGAATAGATAACACTTTCACATTTTATGCATACAATGTACATAGAAATTATAAAATGTTTTTAGGTAACTCCCCTATAAAAACTGAAATTATTCAGAAGGTTTAAGTAAAATTTTACTAATTCATGACTTTGTTTATAATTTGCATTTGCTGTTAAATATGAAATACATACCAGATATATGCCTCTCTGGAGGGTAAAGCAATCGTTGATATGCACTCTTAGGAAATCTTACGTCATCAGGTGAATGCCGGTAGGTGCTAGGAGCAGCATCTTCAATTAATAAATCTCTATCCCTAAATGCTGGTGTCCCAGGCCTCTCTGCTTCATAAATTAGGTCACTTCTAGCTGCACGAGAAGATTCTTCCAATAGAGGAATTGTAAAAGGAGGATTATATAAGTACTGTTCTCTGGATAAACTTAGAGAACTGAATTCTGGATTTATGTCAGTAAGAGAATTATTTCGACCTCGAATTGGATCTTGGGGCAAAGACCCAGATCCTAACTTTATATTAGGCCGCTTTTGAACCTGTAAAAATGGAAAAAGAAGCACATAAAATTTTTGTAATGATAAAAATGAATCAACAATGTAATGTTTTAAATCCCATAATACATTTTTCATGGAATGTTAAGTGAATTAAAAGATGGAAATACTATAAATATTTTTAAAAAATGTAGAGTTCAAAAATTTTACCTTAAATTTCAAGTACATTTTTTGTGGAAAAATTGTGAAGTTGAATTTAATATTTAGGTTGGGCAAGACAATATATGTTCTTACATAATTTACACCAAATACCAAATTCCATATATACAGTTAATTTAGGGAAATTTGAATAAAAGGAGAATATATATATGTGTGACACTTTAATTATTTAATGAAACTAAAAAGGATTACTTACTAGAACTTAACAGTAAAAAATGACATAAATGATTTACAATAACTACATCAAATTATTAAGAGTAATAACAATAAATTTTAAAAGATAGAAAACATTTTATGCTTTATTCAATGTAAAGTGTGTGTGAAATACATAAATAATCATATGCAAGTATAAAGAATTAATATTTACCTGAGTAGCAGAAACAGAATTCGTAATATCAGTCGACTCATCTTTACAACCTGTGTACTCTGCCATGCTATTTGTGCCTAAGAACATTAGAAATATTTTTAAATAAATATGAACTTTCATGCTGATGAATATAATTTTTTGCAATTTATCCTAAGCAATGAAATATTATAAGTAAAGATATTTTAATGAAAATGAAAATTTGAATTTTGATTTATTAAACCAGTTTAGGTCTTAATCTATCATAACATTTATCTAAATTGAAAACAAATAGCAATAAATGTAAATCTAACAAAAATTATTGTGAATAAGTAATATTAAACTATTCATTTCAGTGATAATTTTTTTTTTGGATTAGTTTATAAATTTTAAAACATTTTGTTTGAATTTAATTAAAATATGCAAAATATATATTTAAGCATATATTAAATAATTTACCAAATGATAATTTCAATATATTTGTTCCAGAAAAAAATTTTTTTTTTCAATTTGGAGTCAGTAATAAAATTATATAATTTGCAAAAATAAAGAAAAGGAACACATTTTCGTATTATATTCCTTATATGTTAATATTTTGACATATTCATAAATACATGTGTTATATTTATATATGAAAAATAAATAAAAATATATGAGATACATAAATATTAAAAACAATCAAAATGTCAAGAGTTATTTGTATGTAAAGATAGTTTTACACAATTCTTAAATTGATTTAGATATCCACAATTTAAAGCCGGGTGAGGTTTAATCAATAACTCATAAAAAATATTAGAACACATGGGAAAAGTATGACTCACCATAGAATTATAGTTCAGACAATGTATAAAACACGAGGAAAGTTTAAATTTATAAATTAATAAATAAGCATGCAATACATATAGTCTAGAAAAACACTCATGGTCCAGCTGCCGGAACACACCTAGACCGTAATGGTATCGACAAAAAATCCAATTTTCAGTCTGCCCAAAAATAAAAACAAACATTGACTGGATAATTTTTTTCTGTTACGAGTGCGTCAAACTCATGGGAAGAATTAAGACTGTGCTGCCATCTTATGGCTAAACATAAATACGTAATATATTACTAATTTATTTGAGAAATGTATATTTCGAAATTTTTAATTTCCAATGCTATATGTCACTTATAAGTAATAAGTGATGAATGATTGAAAAATTTAAATTTCTTACTAAAATTAGAAAGTTTTGATGATTCCAGTTATCAGAAAAATTGGAATTTTTCATATCACCAAAATTCTTAAGAAAAAGCAAATGCAAACATTAAAATTTCATTTGCCTTAAAAATATTACATTTTGTATATGTTATAACAATGCAATAATATGAGAGTAATTTTTTAAAATTGACATTAGCTAATTAAAAATTCAACTTAAGTGTAACTTAATGTCTTGACAAAATAATTTACTTATGAAAAATTTGCTAATTTCTAATCCAAATAATAAGGAATTCGTCTTAAATGATTTTAAAAAATAATGATTTTCAATTATTTAAAAACTGTTCTTTTTAAAGGGTATGTTATCCAAAAATGTTGATAAACAGATGAAAGAATAATTCGATATTTCACAGTATTTCTAATGAGTTATATATTCAATTTCATAGGAAGATAATTTAAAATTATAAGAAATTAAATTTATTTATATTATATTTGCTCTCTAAGTCAATTATGGGAAATAAGTAAAACATATAAAAATATTAACCTCATTTATATTTACTTGCTTACAAATTTGAATCGTGTCGCCATCTACTGGATAAATTTAATGATGAAAATAAGGGCGAGAATCTGTGTTTATTTTATTATTTCTTTACGATACATTTATATAAACACACATACACATATCGCTTTTTTCCTTTTTCTTTTCCACATAATAAAATTTTATAATGCTTTTAATAAATTTAATGTGTTTCAATAACTTTTTATTTTAATCGACATAACAAAGAATGAGATTAAAAAATTCATATTTTTAAAAATCTAGCATTAAGGTCGATGCTCTTGCTTTTTTCTTCTCTTAAAAGAAAACTTCATATAGATTTTCAAATATGAGTGAAAATCACAATCATGAGAAAGTTATTTTGAATTTGTATAGAGCAGTTTTTTGGAATTCTATATTTTCATACATTTTTTAAAATGTCTTGTTAATCGTTGAGATTCTTAAGGTAAGATTTGATATAGTAAGACTCACTTGACTTACTGCCTTGTGTGGGTATCAAAATAGATTTATAAGATACATAAATATTGTTTTTAATTAAAGCTGCGAAAAACTGATTAAGAATAAGAAATACGAGAAAAGCGTCAATGCAGTAAAATAATAATAATTTTAATCTCTAAATAATTTAATAAATAATTTTTCTAAATAAAAATAATTTTTGGAATCAAAAATATCTATTATCTTGAAAAATACTTGTTATTGGTCACTAGTAATTGAACTTTTACATATGATGTATTTTAGATGTTATTAATATTTACAAACTGTATATAAGAAAGGAAATAGCTGCTGTTATCAAAGGCTGCAGTTATACGAATTCTAGTAAAGTTGTAGTAATGAAACCAGATTTTCCTGCAAATATTTTGCTGAAAAATATCAAAAGATTCGTATGAAGTTGCCATGTTCTTTTGTAAAGTTTTTCAAAAAATAATTTTCCTAGCATGGGTATGAAAATTTAGAATTTTCCTAATAACGAAGCATCTTTCATAGAAATGCTTCAAGAGTAATAAAACAAAAACTATAAAAATGTTTTTAAAAAAAAAATTAGAAAGTTAAACTTTATTTTATTTGCAAGAAAGCATGGAAACAGATAAAAATATAAAAACAAGATGTGCTAAGGAAAACAAGAAAAGAAATACATTCGGATTTTTTTCCTCTTTAATCGTATCGGGGAAATTTCGGCGTTTGTTTATGCTTCAAATTCTCGGTCAAATAGTGAGGATTTACAATTCTCAGAGTGTTGAAGATGAGAATGTTTGAAATAGGTATCGATAACAGAAAATACTCAAATTTCTTGTATTTTTACGTTTTAGATTAATTTGCATGGCAAACCACCAGCTGTAGACTGTACTCGGTTATAGCAAGTAGTTGTTTACTCTCAAGTTGCTGTTGCTCATCTTCTTGGTTCAGAAAAGCCTACTCCAAGTCCAACACACCCCGTCATGAAAGTACTGGTCCATGACTAAGTGTAACATGCAGGTTCAGACATCATGGCTAAAAATTGACTAAACCTCAAGTAGGATTTTCGTCATTTAGAAGCAAGATTCTAACAGAATACCTCCAAGACTTGGCCTGTCACCACTAGAAGTATCACTTAACATAGTTGCACATTGCAACCGTGGTTAGGATGGATCAGGATTTGATAAAGAGTAATCTTCTGATAAAGAGAACGAATGTCCTGTAAATCAGGCTACCACCACCCTAAACTAGACTTCTGATATAAGGGCTACATATATTATACCCGATAAAATAAGTATTTGAGGTGCATTTAACATTTTGGGTTCTTTGTGCTATATTGTAGCATGATAGCAAATATTTCCATGGAAATCTACTACTATTTTATTTTATTTCATTAACTTATAGTTAAAATAGTTACATTGGTTGTAAATAGAGTCTAAATGGTGATTGTTTACCATTTTCATATTGAATACGAATTTTTTTTCCCAGGATGATTGTATATACTCAAAAGCCAAGAACAACTGTTAACAGATTTATGTCATTTTTCTCAATTCATATACTGCGTGAAATTTATTTCCTCCCAAACATTTAACAGGTCATATTCTTGTTTTATCAGACTTTCTAAGGGTAACTTTGTATTCAATCACATAATTATAGATTCTATGGCAGTCAACAATTTTCTGGGGCTGATCTGACATATGTCAGATTTTTCGAGACTAAGCAACAGTAAAGTAAATATTTTTATGACATAAGAAAAAAAGTATTCTTTAAAGTACAGATAATTCACGACTATGTTTGTTTCACAAAATTCTCGTAAAATTTCATGGAAAATTGAATTTATATAGGAAATTGAATCTTAAGCGTTCATAAAATTGATTAACAACTTACTGTTCCATTTGGGAAAGAAACGAAGTTTCTTTAGGCGTTGTCGTGCAGACTTTAGAACCAGACATATGTTATATATTTAAAAATCTGGTATGCTATTTCTGTTAAGTTCATGACAATAGAAATAAGAATAATTAATCTAATAATATTTGATTTTACATTTTTAATAACTTACTGTAATTAAAGTACTACAATTTAAATAAAAACTTTTGCAATGTAAATAAGTAATGAATTCACATGAAAATAACCTAATGTTAACTATGACAATCAGAAATGTTTAAGTGTGCATCTCACACACAATGGTTTCCTTTAAAATTAATATCTTGTGTGCTGTAATTGATATTGAAAAAGAGCATTATTGATTTTCAATAACATTAAGCCACGAATAATTTAAATGTAATTAGGCAGATCAAAATGACTTACTCAAATCGAGAGTAGTTTTGGCTTTGGGATATTTCATAAGCTGACTTAAAATTAATCTGAAGTGCTGAATTTAATACGGCACGGTTAGTTTTTAACAGGGATCTCAAATTCTTCAAATATAAAACCAATACGAAAATATAAATTCAAATTTGTAAAATATAAATTCAATACGGCACATTGATTTTTAACAGGGATTTAAAATATAGATTTTTAGTGAAATATCCATTACATTATTCTATTGCAGAACTATTATTGCAGAACTTTCTTTCCGAACCAAAGAAGACATATAAGAAATTTCAAATCAATTAGAGGTCAGGAATCTTGATAGAGTCTTTCGCAGTAAAAGTAAGCAAAATAGATATTCAAACTCTTTTAGCTTGACAGTAGAGAAAAAAATCAGGTTGAAAATAAAATTTCATGGCATTGAATAACTTACCGAGAGATCCTTAATTTAAATATAAATATTTAAATTATCAAGAAATTCCCAATTATAGTTTTATTTATTGATGTTTTCTGGAAGTAATGGTCTCAGGTTCTTATCAGTTATCACTATTTTTACGATTTTTCCTTAACCCTTAAAGGCATTTGCCCGTGTCTGACACGGGCGAATGTCATTGCCACATGCTTGTCTCACACGGGCGCTTTTGTTATTTCTAATGCCCGTTCCAGTAAAACTAGATAGGCTAAATTATATGCCATCTATATTAATATTAAATTATAATTAAACTTTTAACATAGATGGCATATGGTTAATTTTTGGAAGTTTTTTCGAAAAAAACTCGTGCTTTAAGGGGTTAATTTTTTTAACCCGTGTATTATTACTAACAAGTGTCCTATATCTAATCTCATCACTAAACTTTCCATATAAGTTGTATCGGTTTTGATATATGCACGTATAAGTTGTATAGAGATGTTCAGAAGTGGATAAGATTGAAACTAATACTTTTCATTCCGAAAAATAAGTACATGGTCAACTCAATAACCTTTTAAATCAAAATTTCATCTTTAGTAACAGTCTTCAACAATGATCAACATTTGAAAAATGCCATAATTTTAATGTATTTTAAATGATGTTTCTATGAATGGTGGAATGTACAGTTGTACTGCTGAAAAAATTAGAGCTTTCCACTTTTAAGTCTTATTTTAGTCAAATAAAGAACTGCAATATTTTTTTTTACTTTTATTTGTTGTCAAATTTTTAATTTCTTGATTTTCCTTTTCCTGACTTTTAGATCACGCTATATTGCCAAACATTAAGCAGTAACTTTTTTAAATTAGCATAAAATGTCAATAGTATACTTGTTAACCGAGTCAATTATTAAATTATTTTTAATAACAGTATTTCACAGTTTGTTATAAATTATAAATGAAGTTTCGATGGACTACTTAAAATTAGTACTTCTGTATTATCACGTTGACCATGTCTGTTAAAAATTATATGTCGTTTGATGATTCGATTTGGCAGCTTATAAATCACAACTAAACATTTAATTTATTGTTTATAATGAAGATATTAGTAAACTATTCTGCCTTTCTTTCACATTTTGAAAAAATTATTAAAATTCGCAAATATCGAAAAGTATTCTTAAGACTGAAAAGGTTAGTACATAATTATCGTAAAATTATTCTATAAATTCATTTTATTTCATAAATTTTTTACTAGAAAAATAAATAAATGTGTCTGTATACTTTTGGGTTAATTCCCAGTGAACGGTACGCTCCTTGTACGATACGCATATATACAACGGTACGCATATATACAATTATTAATTAAATGTACATAATATTGTATAAAATTATATTATTTCTATAAAAATATATAATTTTATATATAATTATATTAATTGTATATTGTATAATTATATTAATTGTATAAAAATAGCGTACCGTACACTGGGATACAGCCTACTTTTGATTGCTTCACAAATTATATTGAGTCTATGGCGATATAGATAAATGCTTATGATATCTGCTTTACAAAGTTAAAAAAAATATATAATTTAAAAACTTGGAACAACTTTGATATACCCCCCCAAAAATTACGTGCCGAATCTGGCACTGGCCTACGGACTTTTTAGGGTTGCTATTTCTTATTTTGGTGTTACCAATTTAGGTTTTTTCAGCTTTTAGGTATTTGCTGTTGCCAAATTTAGTATTTTCTTGTATTTTGTACCATTTTCTGATTTTTTTTTAAAGTTTATTATCTATTAATTATTTGTATTTAGCGAGAATCCATCTTGGCAAGTGAAAAAAGGCGCCAAAAAACAGGTATTATGGTTGGTGAGGGAAAAAAAGTCGCCAAATTTACGATTTGGGGGGGGGGTATATCAAAGAAGTTTCAAAAACTTTAATGAGAACTATTTTGATCGGAAATTTGGCGACTTTTTTTCTTGCCAAGTAAAATACCTGTTTTTGGCGTCTTTTTTTCTTGCCAAGATGGATTCTCGCTAAATATAAATAATTAATAAAAAAAAAACTTTAAAAAAAACTCAAAAAATGGTACAAAATACAAGAAAATACTAAATTTGACAACAGCAAAAACCTAAAAGCTGAAAAAACCTAAATTGGTAACACCAAAATAAGAAACAGCAACCCTAAAAAGTCCGTAGGTAGGGCCAGATTTGGCGCTTAATTTTTTTGGGGCGGTATATCAAAGTTGTTCCCTTTAATAACTTCCAAGTAATTATTTTGCTTCATTTTTTTATTGATACACAAGCTACTTACGAAAAATTGAATTGGCAGCTGAATGGTTAGTGAGCTGGCCTCTTTTGAACAGTTAGCAGGTTCGATTCTCCCCTGGATTTTAGCCGTTAATAGTGCATCGTAATTCCTTTAAAATTGTTGTTTATGGATGAAATTAGTCTGAAAGTGACCGTGGAGGAACAATAAAACTGTTCTCTCGAAGGAAAAAGAATTTTTCATAATTATAAATATGAGTTCGTATTCGTTTATTTTATTACATTTGTTTAAAATCTATTAAGATATTCTTAAGTAAAATAATTACAGTCATATAATTAGTTTAAAAAGATTTTAAAGTGCTTCTAGAAAGCACTTCTACATATATTTCTTTCCATTGTTTCGCGTTTATCATAATATAGTTTGCAATTTTTACAATTTACATATATAAATATAAAGCTAAAAATACATAAAAATTTACATTGTTTTTTCATAGGTATCCGCAATCTCCGATTATTTTGATTTTATTTTACCAAATGTCCGATTATTTTGCTTAAATGTGTTTGCCCCAATTTATTTTAGGCATCCATAACAACATAAGTCCATTGCACAAAAGTGTGCAGAATGTGTCAGTACTATTGCATCTGTGGGGAATGTGTTGGTATTAGATTACACTGAACATTAATATTTGATCTTACTCGTGCACGCATGATAATAATTAAAAAATAATAATTTAATTGAAGATATAACATGTGTGATAGATTTAATATATATGTAATGTCATATGTATATTTCATTGTTTGCCAGTATAAAATTCCAAGTTCAACTATGAAAGTGTCAGATGATGAATTAAAAAAATAAAATTGCGTTTGCTTCATTATCATTAAATTAAAATAGAAACATTTTATTATTTGCCATGTGCACACACAGAAATTATAATTTTTTAAAGGCAAAAACAACGTAAGTTCATTTTGACAAATTACTTCTGTTTACTGAATAAAATGCTATTTTGAAAGTATACTTTTAAAAAAGAACGAAATAGATGATAATTTAGTATTCGATATTTGATTTAGATCGACAGTCTTAGTATTAGAGCTGAGAGATTTTGTGAATAAAAATCTATTTCATGATTCAATTTAAAGCTTCGTATTTTATAGATATATTCATAATTGCATAAGAAATGTATAACATTTTGCCACAGCTTTTATTGTTTGTTTCTTTAAAAATAGCATTTTAAAGTATCAAGATAGATAAAAGTTTCTGAAATTATTTTTTAAAAATAATATTAATGGAGTAACACATTACTTGTAGGAAATAATAACAGTTTAGAGAATGTATTAGATTGATTAATTTTCATAAATTTAAAATACTGTTGCAAAATAATTTTTTTAAAAAATATTTGCACCCACATATTTCGAAAATTTTATATTAATTTAAATATTTTGTTACACAAGTAATCAATTATTACATGAGTAGACAGCATATAGTCTTAATCAGCCTGAATCACTTATTGTATCATAGATTGATCTTATTAGCATCTAAATTAAAAAAAATCGGTTGATAATTCTGTCCACTTCATTACTTTATCTGAATATAACTAAAAGATGTTTCAGTTATAATTTCTAATTTATATTTTGAAACTTTAAGCTAAAATAATTTATCCTGTAGTATTTTAAAATATTATTGATACCAATCATGCTGGAAATACTTTGAGTTCATTGTTGCCAACTGGTACGAAACAACTCTCTTAAAAACAAAAGCTCTCGGGGTTTAATCCCAACCACTGTTGAACAATAAGAGATGGATTTTGCGATTCTGCTTTTTGTATTCACACCTGTCGAGTTGCATGCTTGGGAGTTTTCCGGGTTTTCTCCCTTGAGATACTTGAATATGGCTCATTATCTATGAAACATTCCGTAATTTAAAATGTGTATATTAAAATGTATTTCAATAACTTTATCCCTTTAGGCTATCTCCTATATAAAGTCAAACTACTTTGAGAAAAACCAACATGCGTTTAATCTTTATTAAACTGACATAATCATCATTGTACGATTTAATTAATAATTTTTTTGAGGTTCAAAGTTACGATGTTTCTTCTTGCCTATTGCGTCATACTGAAGCCACTAACAGCAGTTAATTACCTCATAATATTTAATCACAGTGACGTGATTAAGTCGATATCTGAAAAGTATCTTCTTACTTACGTCACGCCACACTAGCAGAAGAACCAGATCATATGAAAGATTAATGAGCGTGGCACAGTATTATTTAGTTGGATAGAAATTTGAAATCAACATAAAAATTTCAGCGCCCCCAAATTTTAAAATAAATAAAAAATTTTCTGAATTTAAATTTATAACGGTTTTATTAATTTAATTATTTTTTCTTAAAGAGTAATAAATGTGTGTGTTAAGTTAGTATGCATGCCTACAATTATGCTTATATTAGTTTGGGGAAAAAGTAATCCATTATTTTTTCGGTAGACGTCTGTAGTGATCGATATCTCGTGAAGTATCTATCAAGCAATTTCAGATTTATGCTCGTTGGAAAGGTGACATTTGACACTAAAATATCCTCTTGCGGTTTTTTGTTTGATTAATTCAGTTACGAGTACAAGGTTTTAAAAATGGAAGACAGCAAACAGAAAATTCGATACATTTTCGTTTTTCTCTTGTAACGGCGAAAAAGATAGCCAGGTGGCTAAAATTGTGAAAGGTGTTTATTGTCCTATATAAGACTGTAACAACCAGTTACGTACAATTTTTGTTTCATCGATTCCGTTCGGGCATTTTTGATGTTAGAGATGCACCTCGCATGTGGATACAGCATCGTCGAAAATGTCGATTAAATATCAAAAATGATTGCAGTTAACCGCCAGTAACGTAACGCGCAAGACCAGTCGTAACGCGCAAGACCTAAAAATCTGCATGAAAACTGTTTTAAACCTTTTTACAAAGTGACTCCAAAAGAAGTTACATAAAGTTCACATAAAAATAATGGATTTCTTTTTCCCCATCCTAATAGATATAAAAATATTTTCCCTTTTAAATGAAATAAGCTTTTACATCTAAAATTTATTTTCAGTTTGCTGAATTTTATAGATACTGAGCTAATTAGTCCTGTATCTAGTTCAAAATAGTCTGAACTAAATCTAAGCCTAGGGGGGAATTGAATCTTATAACAATTGAACTGAAAACTAACGATTTTGCTGTTGGCTCAGTAATTTTATTTAATATTCACTAGAGACATACTATGAAACGATACTATAAAGTTTGAGAAGTGTCTAGAGATATATAGAATCGGAATTTTAAATCGCAATCCTAAAAGGAAAACTAATTAGAAATTTTGCGAAATGTTC
>JAPDSC010154255.1:8356-27997 GCA_026290005.1 Latrodectus geometricus
AAACATTTTAGAAACCCAATCACATAAAAATTTAAGTTAATCATTTCACTTATTTGTTATGTAATTATTTTATAATATGTAATTTTGTTCATGTAATTTTTTTATAAAAGAATTTAGATTATAGCTAGCAATTTTTGAGGAAAAACAATTCATGCATCATTTGTACTTCAGAAGAAATATTATTTTCATAAGAACTGAATTATAATGGTAAATTAAGTAACATTTTATCATATCTAGAACAAACCTGATTAATAGCTGATTATAATGTTCACAGTGTAGATAATATTATCAACTCAGTTATACTTTCATTTAAGAAACTTGGATTGATACATGCTCGAGAAATAGAAGAATTAGATTGCCATACTTCAAAGACAGAAATGGTTATGTAGAAAAGTATCCAATTGCATGCAATTTGAGTTGACCATTCTCTCTCTCTCTCTCTCTCTCTCTCTCTCAGCTCGTTTGCTGACCTAGTTCTTTCCTAAAAAAAGGAAAAATCTTTCAGACATGACATTTTTTTCTATTGTAGATAGAACTTCTGGAAATCCATCTGCCAGGAATTCCATGACAACCGGTCATTGTTCCATTCTCCCGTTGTAACTGGTGTAATTGAAATGGAGTCTCCATGACGGTGTGAAATATTCGACAAAAATAGACTTATTTTTTTTTTATTCTTATCGTTCTTAACATGGAACGTTTGAATGGTAGGAGAAACAGGAAAAAATTCTTTCCTCAAGTAGGAATAAGAAATGCACAGAAATGATAGAACTGCTATTTACAACAACAATGAAATGTTCTTTCGAACTGCTAAGACGGATCGATTCTATGCAGCTGCAAGAGTTGGGAAGTTTTTTAACGAAATAAAAAAAAGTGTTTTTATTTATTTATTTTATTTTTCATTTCTTTTTCTTCGTACCTTGCGGAAATTATTTCTAAAAGTCTTTAAGATGTGCTCCTCTTCCCGCAGTTTGGTGGAAAAGAAAGTAGTAACATTCGAAAGATCTTCACAGTGATCAGGAAGACGCTGTAAAAGTTCTTTGTGAGAAATGAGTTTCTCCGGCCTCTTGTATTTGCGGACTTTCCCATTTTCGAACACATTTTACTTTCTGTGGAAGAGACAAACTTGAATGAGTTTTACGGGATATGCTTTCCGTAATTGCACCTCACTGCGTTTCATTTCTGTCCGTAATCATTTTTTGTATTTTTATCTCTTCGCATAAAAACTTATTTTATATTGTTTTCAGTCTTACGAATTCAAGTAAGTTTCTCAAACAGTATAGTCAAATGTATTTCCTTCTTTAAGAAAATGTTTCTCGTGAAAATTGTGTTACCAGAAAATTAAATTGGTAAAATGATTTAATTACATTAAAATTGAGGTTACATCTTTTTAAATATATAAATAAATATCAATTCCACAAATGAAGAATTTTTTAACTATAAATTTCATAGTATAAATTTATGATGTAATTTTATAAGAAATTATATCGTAGTTTAAATAAATGCAGATATTACTTTAATATCGATTGTTAAACTAGAAACGGTTCTTGCCAATAATTTTGAAATTGAAATTTTATGCATAACTTGAGCCATCTATTGAATTTACATGGTATTGAAATAATTTATTTAAAAAGAATCCAGCGTTACATTTTATTTTTTAATTTATCTAGAAGATCTAATCAAATGATTTTGAAACTAATATTATGTGTAAATTCTACTCTTTCCTGAAACTGTTTATTAAAAATTTTATTCGTCTAGGGAAATTCATGTCATTGGCCTTGATATGCTTTCTTGAAAATATAACTTTGACTTCTCGATAAGTAAATTAGTAAGTTTTTAATTGACTGAAAACACTCTTAATTAATAAAAAAGATAAACGTATCCAATGCACTTTCCAAGATATACATTATTAATTTCATAAAATCTGAACAACATGAAAAACTTATAAAGAAATTTTTTTTGGAAGAAATGATATTCAAGAATAAATAAATTAGCATGAGAAAATTAATCAGGTCATGAATGTAAACATATCGTTAATAAATAAAATATGCGCTGTTTGTCACTTTCACAGACTTCAAGTTAAATCAAATAATTCAAGAAAATTAATAGATTCATAGAACTTTACTAGAAGTGGAACGAGTTGACGTGGCTTAGCGGTAAGACAATGCTCTTAAAATTGGAATGTTACATTCTCGATCCTTGAATAACATGACAATGGGAGATGAATATCGTTCTTCTGTGAAACATTTGAATACAACCCACAGTCTATGAGCAGACCTACCATATTCTAGTTTGCGTCATGGATATGAAAATGCTTACACAAAAACCTTAGACCGCTGGGTTGTCCACAATATAAAAAAGGAATATACACTACTGGCCATTAAAATTGCTACACCAGGAAGAAATGCAGATAACAAAATGATATTTATTTGATAAATATATTATACTAGAAATAACAAGTGATTAAATTTTCAAAAAATTTGGCTGGATAGATCCTGAGAAATCAGTACCCAGAACAACCCCCTCTGGCAGTAATAACAGCAGTTATACGCCTGGGCATTGAGTCAGAGATTGGATTGTATGTACAGGTACAGATGCCCATGCAGCTTCAACACGATGCCACAGTTCATCAACCGTAATGACTGGCGTTTGGTGACGAGCCAGTCGCTTGGCAACCATTGACCAGACGAATTCTATTGGTGAAAGATCTGGAGAACGTGCTGGCCAGGGCAACAGCCGAACATGTTCCGTATCAAGGAAGGTCCGTACAATACCGGCAACATGCTGTCGGGCATTATCCTGCTGAAACGTAGGGTTTCGCAGAGCTCGACAAAGGGTAGAGCCACGAGTCGTAACACACCAGAAATGTAACATGCACTGTTCAAAGCACCGTCAATGCGAACAAGAAGTGACCGAGACGTGTATCCAATGGCACCCCATACCATCACGCCAGGTGATGGGCCAGTATGACGATGACGAATGCACACTGCCAGTGTGCGTTCCCCACGATGTCGCCAAACACGGATGCGACCATCATGATGCTGTACACAGAACCTGGATTCATCTGAAAAGATGACGTCTCGCCATTCGTACGCCCAGGTTCTTCGCTGATCACACCATTGATGGCGCTCTTGTCTATGACGCAGTGCAAAGGGAAGCCGCAGCCATGGTCTCCTAGCTGAGAGTCTATGCTGCTGCAAACATCGTCCAACTGTTCATGCAGACACTTGTTGTCTTCCAAACGACCCCGTTTCTTGACTCACGGCTCGTGACGTGGTTGCGCGATCCATTACGGATATGCGGATAATATGCCTGTCTTCTCGGCTGCTAGTGATAGGTGGCCGTTGAGATCCCGCATGGCGTTCCGTATTACTGTCCTGAACGCATCGATTCCATATTCTGCTAACAGTCATTGGATCTCGACCGACGCGAGCAGCAATACTGCGATAAGATAAACCGCAATCCCGGTACGCTACAATTCGACCTTTATCAAAGTCAAAAACGTGCTGGTACGCATTTCTCCTTCTTATTCGGGGAATCACAACATCTTTTCACCAGGCAACAACGCTCAAATGCAATTTGTGTATGAGGAACCAGCTGAATAATTTCCTCATTTAAACACAATGTAGGTGTCGCTACTAGCGCCTGCTTTGTCTGAATGCGCTGAAAAGCTAATCATTTGCATATCACAGCACCTTCTTCCTTTCGTATAAATTTCACGTCCTTAGCATGTCGCCTTCTTGGTGTAGACATTTTAATGGCCAGTAGTGTATTAAAGATTTTGAACTGTGCTCACAAGTCTGTAAGAAAAGAATTCTCAAAAACAACTTAAATTTTATCATCAACTTTACAGTTCAGTTTATTTATTATAAATGATAATCCTCAAATTAATTCATTAATTCATAAATTAGCAATTAATGGTTCGGGTTTTCTTTTTATTTTTTATTGATTTGTTAATACAAAACTCCGTCAAATTTAGTGTCATGTTGTAGGAAAATTGCAACTATTAAACTAAATTAGTAGGAAGTTACAAAATATGTACATTAGAAATTTCAAGATACATTTGAAGTAGATTTTTACTTTATTTCAAATAAAATATGATATATAACTATCATGTTTATCACATATTTTATATATTTGAAAAATAATGCTTAGGCAAATGTGGATGTTTTATTTCCCCATTTGCAAAAGCATTATTTCTTTCATAAATAAGTAAGAGTCATAGCTTAATTTTTCATTCTGATACTAAAATCTTACGTCTAATGTTAGATTACTGCTCTAACATTAGACGTAAGATTAATGTTAGAGCAGTAATCTAACAAATTTTAGGTAATTTCAAAGGAAATGAATACATGACTGCATAAAATCATCTTTGCTGCAAACTGCTACTATTTGCAGTATATTAAATAAATGTGATAAAGTAAATACAAATTATTATATAAATTTATAATATTTCGACATAAATTTTATTTAACACAATATTAATTTAAAAAATAAAATATTTATACTTTTGAAGCAATTGTTACCCAATTAGTAAAAATATTTATTTGTATTGTATATTTTCAACTAAATAGAATACATTTGAAGTATTTAATTCAATGAAGGCGTGCAAATTAATTATCTGCGTCTAATATTTCTTCAGTGGTATAGAGCAAGAAGATGTACAGAAAAATATGATACTCATATTAATTTCGTCACTAGATTGTAGCTCAAAACTATCAAACTATTAGCTGTTAGACTTAATAGTTTTTTTTTTTTTTTTTTTTTTTAGGTAATGAAAGAATTCTTTTTGAAATTTTTAATCCAATAAGATTATAAATCACATTTTCCTAAAAATTTTTATTGTTTTTCACTAAAAAAAAACAATAAAAAACAAAAGTATGACGTAACTTATGGGGAATTATTGCAGGAAAAGCAGTATTAATTACTCATCGGAAATAAATTTAAAGAACAGAAAAATGATAATTCCAAACACTCTCCGATATATTTTTGGATAGATTGCCATGGTATCAAATACCATTAAAAGAATCTCCAAAAGCATTCATAAGGCACATTACAGTGGTACCTTCGAATTCCTAACCGTTAACTACATCATTAAATGCAACAAGAAAAAGTTTTAACTACAATTTTCACTAACTATGGCTTCATCAAAGTATGAAACCTGTGTATCAAATAGAAATAAATAAAATACTAATCAAAGCAGAGCTAAATTACTTACTCCCGGCAAAGCAATTAGAAATCAAGGGATGAAAATTCTTTTCTTTCACTTTTGCGAGAGTAAAAAAAGAGTCTAGGTTGAGTTCATTTATTGAAGAATGCTGAGAATTTTGTCCAAAAATCAATGCAAATACAGTAGAATGTTTCTTTGTCGTCAGCCACCAAACCATTTGCATGTATTTCTATCTCGATGTGGCAACAGTATTCTTAAAGTTTTTCGTCCAGGGAATTTATGCATCATGGATTTTCTTTACTTGAATAAAAGCACTCAAGGAGATGTGCATTAAATCAGCAAGCGAAAAACACGCTCAAAAATCTGAAAATATATTCCAGACATAAACTGCAGAATATATTTCACTGACACTAAATCGTTAGAGAAAAAAATTTTATTTCATCTCCGACACAATAGATTTTACAAGACTCTGACTTCTGCGGGAAAAGTTTTCACTTCATTTCTTCACTTCTATATAAGATGCAAAGTATTGTTCCGTAATCTTCTTTATGTAGTATGATTGAAAGTATTATTTTACATGAATTTAGTAGTTTTAAAGTGTATTTTAGAATTGACTTTAACATATTAAAGATAAAGCAATTGAGTTAACAAGTTTCTATTTTACTGCTACAATTATATAATAACAATAAGTAGCAGTAAAATAGAAAACTTAAGAAGGGAAACTGCAAAAAATCTTTTTTTGGGGGGAAGGTGCAGTCATCTCGCGTTGCGATGTTGTAAATATAATAGGCAATATTCACGTATTGTACAGGAGGAAAAGATTTAAGTGTTATCTTTGACAAATAGGCTCTTACAAATTATAAATATCTTCCCTCTCTCATTCAACAGCGTTATAAGTAAATCTGAAATATTTTGCTCTGAAAATCATTGATTTTCTATTAAATTACATTAATACCACAATTTATATTAATAATGTTGGAAAAAATGTATCATGGAAAACATATAATATTACATGATTTTAATAATTGGTTTGCTATACTCAAGTTGGTTAAAATTGAATTTGTCATGTGTGATAGACCACAAGATCAAGATCAAAATCTGATTGTATTGGAGGCAGAGATAACCTCAGTTAATAAATACATCGATCTTGAGCAAAATATATTAGAATTCATCATTGGTTTAGTTCAAGATTAATGTTTTATGCTAGCTTTGTGGCTCTGCATAATATTATTCACATAGTATGGTATCTATTTCCTTCTTTTATTTAATGTGAAATTTAAATAAGAACAAAGTGACAAATCATATATTGACTGATCTTTTCATCACCAGTCCAAATTTTAAGTAAATATCTCCAAATAGATTTCATAAAGTTACATTCTAAGTTAATATTAACAACCTATAGCGAGTTTAAATGTGATTTTAATAAAAAAAAAGTATATAATGCTATCATAACAGTAGCTTTGGTTAGCACAAATAAATTTTATGCTAAAAAATAGAATTTTCCTTTTTACCAACAAAATACGATTATATTCTTGATCAATTACATTTTAGTAATTTATATTCTTTCATTATGTGTATAAGAAATTCATTTTAAAATGTTTTAAAATGCATTTGAGTAAAAACTTTGTTGACGAATCTAAGGCAAATTAAGTCTCATTTTTTTTTTTTTTGGCTTCTTTTCAACACTTCGTTGCATTTTTCAATGTTTATTTTTGGACTTGTTGACGAAATGCTTTCATTTCTTATCGATTTCTTATCGTACTTCAGATAAATAATGACTTAAAAATGTTCCGCATCTGTATTTAATGGCCATATGCCCCGCAACTCGAAAGCATCCTAAGAAATTACGTGTTCATGGATCTAACTTTTTCTTTATCTCCGGTTTTAAAATTTGTTGCACTTTTTTGGTGACAATTTTTATGTATATTCTAAAAAGGTAAGATCTGATATATATAGTAAAACTTTCAAATTTCTTTTCATTCATTCTTGTGTGTATAAATGTCTGTTTTATCTACACATAAGAACATGCATTTATATGCAATTATATGAAGGTTTACAAATTGTATTAATAAGCTGGCCTTGTTTGAAACTGCTGAATCTATATTAAAATTAAATATGAATGATTTTAGGTCACAATTAATTTTGAAAGTTTTAAACATTATTACATATCTTCAAGAAAGGAACATAGAATATTTAGTTTATAAATTGATAAAAAAGAATTTATCACAAGATATTTTATAATATTCCGTTTAGTAAAACATTTTTAAAACGTTTATGTGTAAATTGTATGAACTTTGCTATATAATTTTAATTTATACCTATTTACTTTTAAAATTATTTTTTTTCCTTAATTTATTGCAATTATTGTCATAATAATGTAAATCCTTTCATAATTCATAAGGAGATGTTTGAAAAAAAAAATGAAAAACTATTAAAGTATGTATTATTAAATTGCTTTTAAACTCAGTATTAGCTTTTATAATATGAGTTTAAACGTATTTTTTCATTTTAAAATATTAATTTTATTAATAAACATGAAATGTAAATATGTGTTTCATATCCAATAAGTATTCATTTTTTAAAATGCTTAGAAATGTTAAGAATTTCAAAGTAAAATTGCGGTTGTTACATTCGTAAATTATGAGCTTGTATCTTAACTTTTTTCAAAAGTGAAACATCAGGATCATAATATATATTTCCAAAAATATTTTATTATAACCGAAGTCTTATTTAAATTTATGTTAATTAAAATAAAAATAATAAATTTTAAGAAAATTGGATAAAAAAATAAGAAAGGGAAACATTTTATCAATTAATAAACGAATTTGTATATAATTAAATTAATGAAACTCTAAAAAGAATGAAAACATTTCTGGAATTGCGAATGAAATTATAAAATCAATTTAAAAGCATTGAATTGTTATAACACTGAATTGACTACATTTGGGTTATTAAACATTTATGAATTTAAATTGTTTTAAGATTGGAACAAATAAATTTACATAAGTTTGAAAAACCTTTAAATTCATATATATAATTTCATCAATATTAGGATACGTTTTCAAAGAATATCGTAGCCGTTTTTCGAAATATAAATGAATAATTCCCTTTCTTTATAAATTAATTTTTTAATTAATTCCTTGGTCATCCCTTTCTAAATGAGAAAGAACCAAACGCATTCCTAGTAAAGGGTAAAATAAATAATTAGATGATTAGAAAAAAATATGCAATATAG
This sequence comes from Latrodectus geometricus, assembly GCA_026290005.1. Classification (NCBI taxonomy): domain Eukaryota; kingdom Metazoa; phylum Arthropoda; class Arachnida; order Araneae; family Theridiidae; genus Latrodectus; species Latrodectus geometricus. The sequence goes on from JAPDSC010154255.1 coordinate 16,759, forward strand.
TTTATTACACAAATTACTTTTGATCTTAACATAAAATAACGTTTGTTAAATTTTTAATTCTCTGAAAAATCTTCGATTACGGAACAAAGTTAAATAAGTTTTTTACGAAATGTCCACAATGAGCTTAAAATTTTTTGTAAATAGAATATATAATTAAACATGGAAAACTATTGAAAATTTCTGAACTTGTTTTTGTAAGATTATGATCATACTCTTTGAAATGGTAATAAAATTAGCTTCCTCTATTTGCGTATTAATTTCCTTAGTTTTCTTAGTTATGCTCTTTTAAAGTAGGAAAAAATTAACGTTTTCGTAGAAAAAATGAAAAAAATATGTTAAATTGGTTTAAATGTGAATCCCGTTTCCTCAAAACACTTTAAGAATTTTAATTATTGAGAAAGCTTTATTATGTATCATCATATTATTTATTTAATTTATGTTTTAAATATGCTCGATTTTATTTAGAATCATTAATTCTCCAAAATGTTCCTTTTCATTAACTTGATTTACGAAAATTATTACATAAAATATCATTAATATTGATTTTATCATTAATATTGAAAAATATTTATTCATGAAAATGTGAAATAATTTTGAGATCAATTTATTTTGTTTAAAAAATTATTCACACAAATAATATGTTTTTTGAAATTACACGTGCGTGTAATTTCAATAAACAGTAAATAATAAATAATCTAAAAATCAAATAAATCTTTGTGAAAAGCATGCAAAAATGAAACACTTAATTCAACATTTGACATAAAAATTCTCACTTAATTTTTCATAATCACTAGTGACAGAATTGTATGATTTAACAATAAAAGAGATATTACTAGTTCAGTATTATGATTACTGTCAGGTTAATTTAAAACACTCAATGTAAAATAAGTATTTTTTCCAATATCTGACATTCCTGGTGCCTTTGGAACTTTTGACACAATTAAAAGGGAATTTGATGTTATCTCGTATGTAAAGTACCCAGTGGTTATGTCTTCATAGTTCCGAAAGTAGAAGGTCATTTCTTAATTTTAGAACTGTAACGAAGCAGAAGACTACCACAATTGACCTGTCAGCCACAGAAGTATCATTTCATTTGAAAGACTTCGAGATCAGGACTTACAAGCCCTTGTGAACTTCTTCTGAGTTAAGTGTTTACTACATTTCAGTTTGAACGAAGATGAATTTCAAAATACGAAGCATCCTCTTTGAAAAAATTATGAAATATCTAGACTTGATATTTAAATATTTAATATTTAAAATTCCTTATATAAAATTATTAAATTAACATTGAAATCAAATTTCCACATCAAAATTAAATTTATTTTCAAAAATTCTTATATAGTATTTAATTTTTAACTTGTCAGTTCATTTTAACTTTCATGCATAAATCGAATTAATCTATCTAAAAAAATTATAATACTAAAAATAAAGTTCTGGAAGCAAATTTAATTTTTTACATAGGATAATTAAAAATATATTATCTACTCCTTCAGACTGTTGCTTTAGTTTTTATATCAGATTTCCATTTTTACATTCTCTGAGCCGTAAAAGATTTTTTTTCCTCAATTACCTTTGTGAAAATAGCCATTATAGCGCCCCCTAAGGATCTCCATGACGAACTATAGGGCAAAAAAAAACACTGTTTTTATAACGAATGTTTTTATCATCGTTTGTAACCACGCGAATGGTAACGACGATGATCATTCAAACATTTTATATTGAACGTTGAAGAGGCAATATTACTTCACTCAAGAACATCTCTATTGTTTTATTTGAGCATTTTTTACTTCATTCAATAACTTGTGCGGGAAACATTTTTCCAGCCTTCTTTATGGAAAGAATGAATAAAAATGGAGGAAATATATTTTCAAGACTACTTAAATTATTTTCTGTGGGATATTTTTATTAGAACGGTGCTTATCCTCTCTGTCTCTCACCACTTTAACAGTTCCTCTCTTTGGATTCATCTTAAATCCATATTCAAGAAATTCTTTATTTGAATAGAAATGGAAAATTAGAATGTGTTATTTAGATTTCAAACTTGAATAAATTGAAATTTATTCAAACTCACATTTTCAATTTTGTGAATTTATATATATATATATATATAAATATTATTTGCGCTTTCCAACATGACTGAAAAATAAATATGTGTATAAAAATTGCTTTTCGTATATATTTTTAAAATAAGTTTCTAACTATTCAGAAATGGAAATTGTCGAATCTGCAATGGTTCAAATACTTAATCTCATAAACATGAGCAAATTAATAATAAGTTAAATTTAAAATAATGGGTATTTTAACATCCTGTTATTCCCCTGTGGAAAGTTACATTGGAAGTTCGAAATTTTAGTAGTTACTACTTTACAATTGATAAAATTTGTATTTGTGTTTGCCATTAAATTCACTAATCTGACATAACTAAAAATTTGCTGTTCAACCATGTTTAAATGAAGGTATTAGGAAATGTGCAAAATTAAATAGGAAATGAAAACTTTTTTATTCTAAAATGGTATATATAAACATGACAATTAAATAAATTTCAAAAATAATTCTTGAATTAAAATTCGTTTTTTAATTCATTTTATTGAAAGAGTGAGTTTTCGTTTGTATGTGATTTAATACATTATTTATTACCAATTTTAAATTTATTTATATCTATATAAGCTCTATCTGAATTATTTCACATGCGAAATTCATTCGTAGAAAATATTTAGAATCTTTTAAACATCAATGCCCCGAGCTCTTCGTGAAACAGTCTCAATAAAGATACATTTTTAATTTTCTACATTACAAAAATTTAAAATCTTCAAAAAATTCATACAAAATAACTTTTAAAATTATGATACTATTTTTAAAAACAATCATGACAAACGTATACACATATATTGATATTTTATTTAAATTTCTTCATTGAGATAACTATCAAATTCAAGTGAAAATCATTTTTGAAGATTGCCTCTGGTTTACTTGAGCTTCTATCTTTATTCTTTGGTTGTATACCAAATATTCAAGATATGTTCATAAATAAAACTATATTGTGGAAAAAATATTGAGTGATTCCTCTAGAATAGTCGGTGACAGAATTTTCGTCGAATCCTAAATAATACATTGATTTCTAGATAAGACACTAACAAACCTTTCGAAACGAATTGATCTCCAATAACATATTGATTTCTAAATAGAACCCTAATCAACCTTTAGACAAAACTCAATCCCTAATATTTTTATATCATCTATGTAATGTTATTGGATTAGATATTTGCTCGCGTTGATTTAGAATCAATAAAAAATTTAATAATATATATACACAGCTCAAAACTATTTTCTAATATTTGAAAAACTTAAGATGTAATGTCTTAAAATATCTAATTTCCAAATAAAATTTTCTCAAAATAATTACAAAAAGTATTGTTAGCTTTTCCTAAGTTATTCATTTGCTTGCACAATATTTTCTAATGATTCAGTCTTATTTCAAGATGCTTATTCATAACGATATTATTAATTGTAATTCATAAAACATAAACTAATACATTCAATCATAAAACTAAACTATTGGCGTCTACATTTTGCACTATGGGATTAATGTTTACACTTGATCAAAACATTTTTATTTGAAGTTTTGGAAGATAAGCAGAAAGGAGAGATAAATTTAGCTTAATTAATTCAATACATTTGGAATTTTTTTCATTCACCTCTTAGATTTTTGTCGATTCCGGAATATTTAATGCAACAATGACGTTTCACGAGAATCACCATTGAATGCTAATGACCACTGAATACAATGGTCATTAAACACAGTGTTTCAAATTCTATTCTAATTAAAATCTGTGAAAGGTGTTCCAATTATGGAATTCAAAACTCATTCTAGAGCATTCCAGGAGAAGTAAATTCATTAAACCTTCAAAAGCAGCAGAGGAAAACGGCAGAGATGTTATTTATGGAGGACAAAGGGCGTTATCGGATACAGTGCACCTGCAAATGAACATTTGCCGTGGCTGAATAATAAATTCAATTTTAGCGGGACCTAATCACACGCATGTTTTGCTCCTTTTTTCCTATTATTTATAGCTTTCTGGAACAAGAAATTCCTTTTTTTTACTAAATCGTGATGAGTGGCCACGTGTTTAGCAATTATAGAACGGAAATTGGCGTAAAAAAAATTCGCAAAAATAATTTTCCCGGTGCACAGAATTTTTTCCCCTTTTTTTCATTCGATTAGGTAATATTACATTAAGTTAAAGTTGGGAAGTTCATCTCTGGTTTAAATCCATTTGCATACGTTAATGAACGCACTCGTGCTAGGGAAACAAAGTTTTGTATCTCATTTTCTTTCCTCATACTCAAGCATTTATATTGTTCTTGTGGATGAAATAAAACACACAAAGAATTTTACGAGTTCACTGAGTGTGTTTTTTTATGATTTTTTTTTATCTTATTGCACTCACGAAAACTCTTGATATGGAAATTCAACACTGTTTCCAAGAATTATATTTTTCAATTGGAATTTTCTTTTTCAGTTTTGTAATTAGAATATTTTTTTGTTTTATTTTAACTTTATTAGGTAACATAGAGATTTTAAAAATTTGAAATGAAAAATTAGCTGTTTCTAGAATACAATAATTTAGGAAAATAAGCATGTAATTTATGTAAATTTGACCAAAATATTATTTTCTGATGTTTATAAAAATAGTTTTACTACATTTAAACTTAAATGCAAACTTTACTATACTGAAATTCAAAATTTTTAAAAAAATTAAGCAAACTATCAACATATTTAAAAAAATTTTTTAATTTATTAATTTTTAATTAACATCAAGTTTTATTCTGTACAAATATGAATCAATATCTTTCATTTTTATAAAAATCTTCTTTATTGTTTCTTCTTTTAACATAGAATGAAAGTAAGAAAATAAAAGCAAAATTTTTCACTAAAATATTTAATTTTTAAAAATGCGGATATTTTAATTACAAATTATTTGTATAAAATACATAATTTATTAAAAGTGTATAGCTGATATAAAATTGATTCCAACAAACTGTTAAAATGATCATTTATATTAACTATACCTTAATATTCAATTTTGACATCTTGCGTAGGGGGAAGTCCATCTGTCTAAAACTTATATAAGACATTTTATGTCCATCACGTAAATGCTTTCTGAGAGGAATTTTTAAAGATTGTAGGCAATATTCCTGTTCCGCAAGGGAGAAAACTAAAATTAGACTTATTTACATTAAGGCATTTATTTTGTTAATAAAAAACTTAATATTCTTTCAATTAAAAACATTATTATGAACTAAACCTAACTCTTTACTCATTTATCAGTCTTTACATTTTTATTAAAATAAATATTATTTGAAAATGTAGTCTTAAATGTAAAGATTTCTACGTATTTAAATTTATAAAAATTAGCAATTTTAAAATGTTTAAAAAAAACAATTTTGCTTTCCTTGCTGTTGGGATTAAATAAACTTCTGACTGTGTCTGCTTAATTAAGTAATAATGTCATGACAAATAGTCCATAAAATTATAAAAAAAAAGAAAAAAATCAACATAAACATGCATCATTTGAATAATTATACCCGAAATAGGTAATATAAAAATATTAATTCCTTGACAAATAAAAAAATTATTCACATCTTACAAATTTTCTATATAATTATTTTCTAAAGAAGTAATTTACTTCCTTAGAAAATAATTACAAAATTTCTGTGTCTTTGCATCAAAACAAATCTTTCTCAGAAATTGAAACTTTTTAAAATTTAGGCATTCTAGGAAATCAGCAAAGCAGATGAAATGCTTACGAATGATCGAAATATGTTACTAATTAATAATTTGAAATTATTAATTAATAGTTTAATTTGTTTTGAAGTATACTTCAAGCGCATATACATGTTCTTTATTTACTATATTAATTACTTCCCATTAACTGTCTGTTATTTTTCAGATGAGAAATACATATAATTCTTTCTCTTTAATCTAAAACTTCAATCATCTTTACTTATTAATAAATTTTAGTTCAATAAAAAGAAAGGAATAAATAAAAGGATTCGCTTATTAATATCTAAGGATCAGGATTTTTTTATTTATTTATTTGCTGATATATTGTTATTATTAAATTCTATAGTATGCAACATGTATCAGTTTTTACCTGAATACATTCCCGTTTCAAGATTTTTGCATGTCATAAATATTTATAACAATAATAAAATTTTTTTATAAATTGGCATTAAAAAATTTCAAGAAACAATTTAGGAATCTATAATTTCATTTTTACGTTTTGTTAATGTGGAAAACTAGACAAGAAAAAACATATATAGCATATATTGTTATAAAAATTAACAAACATAATAGTTTTAATTTATAAAAATGACTAAATAAAAAAGTTATAATTTTTATAAAATTTTAAATTTATATCTTCTTTACTCAGTATTAAATAACTATATAGTAAATTATCACATAGGGACTATAACTATTTATAAATCTTTTGATTAATTTTGATGAACTTGTAATACATTTGCTTTCAATAAATCTAAATTTTTTTTCGGTATTTTTTGCAATTAATAAAATTAGCAACTAATTAATTGTAATTAATAAATTGTTTTGCAATTAATAAACATTAATAAAAATTTTGTACTTTAGCAACCAGGATAATAAAAATTTCTTTTTAGGCTTGAAAATTAACTTAAATTTCTTTCCCAGCCTTTTATTTTAGGATTAAATAATTTAATTGCTTCTTTTGAAGCGAAAGTAATAACCATGAACGCCAAAAAAATTAATTTTAAACAATCACATATCCTATGATTCTCTAAATATTTTTAGAGGAATAAGCACTTATCAAAACACTATTATTTAGTTAAAATTTAGCAATACACTAATAAACATTTAACAATACATTAATATTGAGACGTAATAAAATTACAGTGATGAATTAACAATAATATAGAATATGAAAGTATTTTAATATTTCAGAATTAAATTTTCTTTCAGTATTTCAGAATAACAGATAAAAGAATAATTTTTTGAAATCATTTGACTATTATTCCTTCACAACCTTTTCAACTATATTGAAATTCAAAATAATTTTTAAACTAGGTTTAGATTTTGTTTATTTAAGTTTTTCGCATTAAAATGCGTTTTTGTTCTTTCGTGTGCATACATTAAATGATTCTTCCAACAATTAATTATGAAGAGATCTGTTTATGACAAAAATTGCTTCTCTGTGGTAACAAAATCACTCGCTACAAACATTAAAAGTTTCTTCTTTGGATCCTTCTACAAGTTCAGAAATTTCTCATCTTTTTCACAACGGCATCCAAGGCAATTCTGTGATATTCATTAATTATTTTCTTCTTGGATATTTTTAATGTGTCAAGTTTATATGCAGCATGAAAAAGAAATTATAACATTTTCTTGTTAAAATGTCTTTCTTTTTACATCCACTAGTTCTTCTATTAAGCAACTATGAGAATACCTGTATTAATTATATATCTTATGATAAAATCTTGCTTCTGTAATAGTTTGATCACTCTCCACACTTGTTAAAAGTTTTTTTTTTGAAATATTTCAAAATTCAAGTATCTCTATAATGTTTTCCACCACGCAACTGATGCAAAGTCTTTTAAAAATATTCAGCAAGGATTCCTTTGAGATGTTTAATGGGTTATATAAAGCTAAGACACGGAAAGAAAATTTACTAAAAACTTTTTCATGGTATACACAGATTGAATCTAGTTTTCCAATAAAATATATATGAAGAGTTATGTATTGATTATATGACTTATAACAAACTTTGTTTCTGTAATACTTTGATTACTCTCTTTACTTTTTACAAGTTTCTCCTTGTGAATATTTCACAAGTTCATAAATCTCTATAATTTTTACACCACGTAGTTGATGCCAAACCATTTAGAGACATTCAGCAACTATTATCTCTTTAAAGATCTCTAATGGTTGGTATTTATACAGGTACAAAGAAAAGAAGCTTCAAAATTTCTCAGATTTTCCTCATTAATATGGTAAAGAAAATATAGGCAGACAGATTTCAAACTTTATCAAACTGACTTTGTTATATAAAACAAAACATTTAATAACAGTAAAGGAATAATACATCTGTTTTATAGATAAGCAATGAATTGAAAGTAATAAATAATCCTTTTTCTCACGTTGTATATTTTAAATAATTGATTCAAATGTTGAAGAAGCAAAATAATCAAAGCTGTGATGTTTGAAAATAAAAACTTTTTAAGTTATACGAGATAATAACATATAAGACATTGAATTTTAAGCAAATTATTGACGATTCAAGCAATGTACTGTTGAGGATTAACGATCAAATCTACTCTAAAAACTCACAGAAGCACATAAACACCTATTATAATGGTTATATAGAGGATTCCACATGTAAATAATTATTAAATGTAATTTCCTAAACTTAAAGCAAATTGAGACAAATTCTAATTAAATTTATGATGCATTGTTTGTTAGTAACTCATCAAATATAAAGGTGTTAAAATCTTCCAATAATATAGAAATTTACTGAATTATGGAATTTGTGATGAAGCATTTGTGTTAATTAACCTTTACAGTGGACGACAAGGCACAGTTCGATAACACCATTGGAATAGAAGAATCTGGCATCGGGATTAAATCAGATGAGGATTACTGCTGATATTCCGAACACATAATTACTTCCAAATTCCAATGAAGACTGAATTATTGTCGGGAATTTAATGAAGCGTTTAAATTCTAACATACCGATGAATTGCTTTTTCGTCATTTGCGAATTCCCATTTGAAATGTATTTGAATAAATATCATTAAGAGGAAGTCCAGCATATCGCTATTGTAATTATTTGAGTAATAAAAATCAAAAATGTTTGTTTTTGACTTTTACATTTATTTAGCTGTTAAATATATGTATCTCAATTAATTTGGTATGTAAGTGTACAAGTAATCAAAGGAATAGCCTATATTCTTTTTTTCAATAACATGAACAATTTATTTTCTGATTAAAATACATATTTTTTAGTTAAAGTTAAAATACTCAGGAAACTTTTTAACTTTGGAAAAAGAATTCATAAAAATTCCTTGTAGAATCTTTTATTTAAAAAAAATACTTTAAGGGGCTTTAAGATAGTTAACGCTATTCCAACTAAACCACACACCACCACCATACTAGTTTATAATCACAATAAATTTTTAATACCAAATGACCATCCACAAATAGGACATGAAAGTTTGGAAAAGAATATATTATTATCATACTGGTTGACTACGACTTGCATATTTTTTTACATAATGGCTGTCTTGGACTCTTTAGAGTCAATAAAACAGTGTTTGAATAACAGAGTATTATAACTGCGTCTGAGATTTGAATAATATGAAATAAACATTCGTGAGTTAAGTTTAGTTAAACAGGCATCTGTTGTTGCAACTAAATTTGATTTCATTAGACATTTCACTTAATAGATTAAAATGAATATATAAAATTCAATGATGCACTATAAAAAGCTTTTTATAATTTATAAAATGCATAAATGTCCATAAATTAAGGATAATACTGGAAGTGGTAACTAAAGATACAGAAATAAAAAAAACGGGATTTGTTCATAAACCCCATGTAATAAGCAAATGAGAAAGAACTAAACAGATAGTGTATGTATGATATCAGATATACAACGATTATAGCTCACTTGAGTACTTACACCAAATATTGCTCGTACAACAGCTGAACAGTACTTTTTTGGTATGATGAATAATACAGCGTAAGTCTCCTATACAAGGAAATACATTACAATGCTGACGCACGCTGAGGATCTCTAGAAATCAGGAGTACCAGATATCAGTAGCCGAGGAATAAAGCTGCACTTGGAAAACAGCGAACTCCACCTTGTAAGCCATGTTTTCCGAAGGTCTGGTATAGATGTTGGATGTTATTGTGATAATGTCTACAATGCATATTTCTTACTCAAGCTAACCGATGGAGACGGTAAGTTGCCGTGAGTGGAACATGCCTTAAAAAGTGCTTTATACTTGGCTGATGATAGCTTATGTCACAGATTCACTACTATTCTCCGTCTGTTTCTTTTGGTGGTTTCTGCTTTTCATCGATCGTCATTCGGTGTTATTACTTGCGGGCGACATGTATTGTAAAGTTTACTGACATTTAAATCATTTTCGAACTGTTGCTACAGTTTAGATATGATAGTTCAAGGGATTCTGAGTTCCTTGGCTACTGCTATCAGCTAACTTCCGTATTCTAGAAGACCAATAATTATACTACGTAAAACATCAACCACGTGCATCCTCTGTGTCATACCAAGGGTTCGCGAGGCACTGAGAGGTTCATATACGGTTCAGCATACGGTTCATTGTAAACATTTTTCCTTCTTGGCGTCAGTTTTCATCATTGTGAAGTACACTCGTTGTCAACTCGTTGTGTGCCTTCCTGAAATATGAATATAATGATTGACTAAGTGTGACTATCCTTAATTTATGAAAATGTATCAAATTAACAGTATAGGGGAATGAACTGTCACTGAACATGTCGTATGTCGTCTCATTAATTATCATGACGACAAATCACAAGTTCTGTAATATATTTAAGAGTTCTAAAATGTTTCATATGAACCATATAGAAATTAGTTTGAACTAAACATGTGATACGTCATCATGTTAATTATTCCAAAGCCAAAACACAAGTTGTTATAATAAAATAATAACATAATTTATTTACAAAAATTAATCCTTAGAATTTTGGAATATCAATGCTTTTGCTCTATGAAATTCAAAAAACGCAAAGAAATGTATGAAATTCTCAGTGATAAATACCTATTGTAGAGAAATAATTTATTTAATATTCCGCATTCCACACCTATTTAGTACTTTGCTTCGATATTAATTCCTTGTTCTCTTTTGTGACACATTCGATATTATTAATATTATGCCGTTCTTTGTCATCTACAAAGACAAAACAATTAATTATTCCCCTACGCAAATTATCTTCCAGTCCGGAGAAATAATTCATTTTATATTATACGCCTGTTTGGCATTCACTTATTATTCCCGTTTGTTATGGTCAAAGAAAATAAACGAATTCCTATGAAACTGTTTCTGCTCGGTTCCGTCGACGATAATCGTTGATTATTTTTTTCTTCTGAAAAGTTGGAGTACAGTAAATAATAACAGAAATAAAATACATAAATACATTATATATATATATATATATATATAT
>JAPDSC010154255.1:36445-49719 GCA_026290005.1 Latrodectus geometricus
TCTAGCTTTTAAATCATGTTTTATGTTAAGCATTATAAATTCTTAAATTTCTTATTAAATTTCTTATATATTTTATATTCTTTCACTACTGCTATTACTTCCTATTATTCTATTATTGTTGTAAATTTTAATGACAGTTAAATAAAGTACAAATACGAATGAAATGATAAAAATCTGATAAATGTATTACCAAAGCATACTTATAAATATTTTCTAAATTTTACCAAGCATTTTAGGTAGGTATTCGAAGAGTTATTATTCAAAAATGGGTATTTAATAAAAATCCTTACATTATATAGATACATGCCTCCAAATTATTTGGTTAAAAAATTATATGAGTGCAACAATTAAAAACTTTTAGATTAGAAAGATAACATTTCAACCCTAGAATGAAATTTTAGCTACTAATAACAAAATCATTCTTATAAAAAAATGGTTATGCATACATTTTTACAACTAAACTGTCTAGAACGAATTTTTCCAAATAAACCTCCAAAATTATTTCAGATAACTTTTGACTAATTTTTTCTCACATAATCAAAAATATTTTAAAATATATTACAAAAATACACATCACAAACATTTTTAATTATTAAAGTTTTGAATAATAATTTACTTAAATTGATGATATAGTATCGCGTCTACTGAAGTAAACTATGATTAAAACTTTTGATGAATAAATGTGGGTATAATATTATGATTTTTTTTCTGAATTTATATTAAATACTAAAAATTCATGTTTAATATATGATGAATGAAATTAATAAATTTAACTACACATGACGTTATCGAAATAATTTTCTTTAAGAAGAAATCAAAGTTCCATAAGATATTGATATTTAGTTTAAATACATTGTATGAACTAAATAAGTGTTATTTAACTAAGTAAAAATTTAAGATAGTATTTTTAAAATGTTTTAGAACATTTGCATTTATAATGCTTGTCATTTATATACTATATACATTCTTGTAGTATGCTTACAGGAAACTATACTATTTTCATTTACTTTTGTACCATTCATAAGGAAATTAATTTGTAGTTTTGAAGAAGATAGTTTTTGTTATAGAAGTTATGTTTTCTAAAAGCAATCTACAAGAAAACATTTTCATATTTGCTCATTACATATATTTATGTGAAAATTTAAAAAAGAAGTTAATTGTTGAGTATAATTATAGCATTATGAGATAGTTAATTGTTATTTATTAATTTACTAAATTATCTTCCATTTTGTTTATCAGACAGTTGTGCTATGTGTATTAAGGTCTTTTATTCAAAGATATAAAGGAATTCAAAATTTCATAAAATAAGATTTTGAAATAGGCGGAAGAAAATATTTTAAGATGATATATATTAGTAAAAATTGAATTTATTACTTTTTAGACAGCATAGCTCATTAAGACCAATATAATTTAGGTAATATTTAGTATATACAGTGACTGATATTATAATTAGATTAATAGCCTCCAAATTCATACAAGATTCATAGTATATCTACTAAATTTCAACTTATATATATATATTCTCTCTTGATCATGACTCAATATTTAGAAGAGTTATCTTATTATCTTATATACTTTTTTATTATTAATTTTTTATATTCCATAGTAATTAATAACATTCTAGATTACGATTCTACTGAAACGAAAATGAATATATATAAAATTATTTTCATATTATGTTAATGATTGTTCCATCTTCTATTGATTCTTTTATAATTAGTTAATAATGATTCCTTTCGTAGATTTCTTTTTTTCATATCAGTAAATGAATTTAAAAACATAATATAAAGATACAAATAAAACTAATTATTTCAATTTTAAATTTATTTATTGATCTTCATTTATCAATCCGTGCATATTGATTTTCATCAAATGAGATCGTAGTTACTAAAATATATTGTGACCTATTATGAATTTATATTTCTTTTAAAGTTAATAAATCTTTTATTTCCAAGGAATGATAATGTGAAAAAAAAATATTGATTTTTTGCTTATTTCTTCTAAAACGAAAGAGAAATAAGAGCTAATTCTTTTCCGATGCTGGAAATTGAATGGAAAGTTTATTTAAACTTCTTTAAAATTTAAAGAAAATGGGGACTCGCTATTGATAAACACTTTTTTACTTTGCATTCACAGATGAAAACAGAATGAATTTAAAGTGCTCCATTTTTTAAAACGCATTTTGAATATTCCTACTGTCTGAAGGTGCATATTTGCATTTGAATTGGTTCGGAATATTGTGTTTCCTTCACAGAAATATTCTTAGGCTTTCGTGTGCTATTCATTCCAACGAAAAAGTTATTATTTTACAAAAAAAAAAAAAAGTTTTATGTTTAGAAAACGATTATTCAAAGAAACACCGTGGCAACATAAGGAGAACGAAAAAAATTAATTTATCTTTGCATTTTTATTGAATATAATTACAAAGAAATGAGAACCTTTTTAATCTATTCAACTTTTTAACGATTTTCAGTGAATTTATTTTATTTGATAATATTGAATAACTGTTTTCGCACAGTATTCAATATAGTTTAATCAATAGCAACCCATACTGTAGGAAAATGTTGATAAATATTTGCTATTTATCATATTTTAAGATTCTTCTGAAAGGTATTTTATTGGATATGTTATCATTATCTTACATTTTTTTCGTGTGATAATAAAATATTTTTTAGCAGTATTCTAGTATGTGATTCATTTTTTTAGTTTTGAGCAAATAACATTTTAAGCTCATTACAAATTTCCTTCTTGAGTACTATTCCTCATAGAATAAATCAAAAAATTAAAATGTAGTATCTACAGCAAAATTTCTCACTGATCTAATCATTTTTTCAAACTTCACGTATCAATGTAATTCTTTAATCTAAGATATATAACCGTCTACAAAAAAACCATTTTACAGAAATATATATAAAATTCTATTTGCTCTGAAAACCATCACACAATATAGTTTGCTCCTATTTTTAAAAAAATAGTAATTAGTCACTCAGATTTCTATTTCTTGATAGGAGAAAAATGCAAAATATTAATATTATTATCTTTTTTAAAGTCACGAAAATATAACCCTGATATATTCAAAGCACTTCAGATATTATTCGTACTTTTATGAACATACGCCAACCTAAAACTTTACCAAGATTATAGTTTTAAGTATACACCAAAATATACATAACCTTACAATTTTAAACCATTGCCATATGACAATTTTGACTTTCAATTTTTTTTTTCATTCTAAGCCTTCAGGTGGCAAAAGGAAGGTGAAGAAAAATATAATCTAATTATCATACACTGGATTCGCCAAAAAATTCTCTAACTAATTAGAAAATAAATTTTTCTTATTTAATACATACACAGATGATCATAAAATATAAATTTTGGAATACATAAAAATATTCCATTATTTTTTGATATTTTATGAGAATTCAAATCAATTATTTTTAAAAATATATCAAGACCATATGAAAATCAATAATCATTAAAATTATTTGAAAGTAGAAATGAACTTCATATCATAGATATAAAAAGCTAAAAGCAACCAAAAATGAAATTTCCAGCACAGCAATAAAATTTTTTAAAAGTTTTAGATAAGCGCAAATATGATGGTATCTGACATTAAACACCAAGCAATATTATATCATTTCCATGGCACTAACAGTTTTAAAAATTACTCTCTTTTTAAAGCAAGCCTTCAAGCCAGAATACATATTATACCTCTCCCCACTAACTCATATTTCAAATTTTACTTTTCCCATTACGTGAAACTAATAAGGGTAGTTTTAATAAAATCTATGACTCTCGTAAGCAAATTTTAACTCTAAATCTTTCATGAAACAACATGTCAAAATCTAACCATATCTGGTGAAATCTTGAAAAGTTGAAAACTCATAACTGTGTTAAAGTCAACAACCATGGAAGTTGTCAGCTCCTCCTTTATAAATCTTCGAGACTTATATTTGAACAATTTGAAATGCAATCTCAGAACTAAATCCCTTTTCTAGCCTTAGGAAAAAGAAAAACAATGTTACAGACGAGAAGGCTCTTTCTCGTTCTAAAATCAACAAGCTCAAAATGTCAGTCGAAAAGTAAACTAGCTAAGACGATAGCAACGCCAAAGGTCAAGTTACAATTTGTATCTTTTGCTTTTGGTTATTATTTCTCACAGTAATGCGACTGAATGGGAAATTACTGAGAATGATTTCTCTAGCCAAAATGATGAATTCATATTATTAAAAGTTTGAAATGACTTTAGAATAATCAAACTAAAAATTTCTGAGCTATGATAGAATAATCCTTTAAATGATATTTTTGTAAGAGAATTATTCATGATATTTGCAGCTGAATAACTTATTCTGTTCGATAAAAATATTCAATTCCAGGTTTGATATTAAGCATATAATTGTTTTACAAATTAACCTCAATATTTTCCATACTCACTCATTTGTGGGAGTTAAATGTCAATTTAACGAATTGTCCACGATAATAATGGCTTTAATTTCATTTTTTAAGTAAATGAGTATATAGATAAAATATATTAATTGGATATACGTATTCAAAATACCACACTGAAATTTGCTACATAAATTGTATAAGGGACACATCTGTAAATACTTATAGAAATGTTTGTTTTCTCACAAGTATAAATTTTAGATTAAATATTGTAGAGATAATTAACCTAATTAGATAATTAATTGGAAAGAAAGATAGACTTCCAAAAATTTACAATGTTTTCAAATTATCATGAAAGCAATAAAAACTTTTTTTGAAGAAATATATATATATGTAACAAAAGAGTAAGATTTAATGAAAACATTTTGGTGTAGACATAACTGCCACGAAACTGATATCCTTATTCTGAGCGTCGAACCGATATTCCTAAAGTGTACTCATAACCTAATACTGTTCGTCTCATTCATTACTTAGCCATGTTGTAACTTTACACGCCATAAATTTCCGTACGTGTTTCAAACTCCCAAATCATCGCCATTTTAGATTGACTGTTAAGACATAAAGTAATACATCCAGAAGAGGCGTCAATTAATTTTAGGTATATGTTCGAAATTGAGTGCGTGATATGAATGTATGTATGGAGAACGTATAAAGCTCATTTTTAAGGTTGGGGAGAAAAAGAAAGTGGCGCAGTTCTTAATTAAGGAAAGGCACGAAACTTGATGTGAATACTATGGAGCATTAATAAAACATGAAATATGAAAGAACTTTAAAAAAAAGGAAAGAGAGAGCCAGATAAAAGAAAGGTTATTTGAAACTTTGTTGCAAACTTTAGAAAATGATTCTTTTTGCTATTTTGTGCTGAATTCTTTGCTACATTTATGAAATTTAACGTGTTCTTCATTTTTATTATTTTTTAGCCTTGTTCTTTTGTGTTATACATTATTCATACTAAAAAATTAAATTTTTTGATAATTTATATTTATTTGAAATAAAAATTTTGTTTTTATCTTAGAATTAACTTTTAATAACTATCAAAGTGTATTCTAATGCTAGATTACATGCTTAAGTTAAAGATTAATTTTTGGTATATTAAAATTGATAGAAAAAATTAATAAATATCAAATTAATAAATAAATTTATCAACGCAATATTTTTTCAAAGGTAAAACATTACTTCATAAAAAAAAATTTAAATAATTTTTAAGTAGAAAAATGCCTAAAACTTTATTTTTTAAATATTATGTAGATATGAAAAAATTTACACATCGTTATTGATTTCTAACATGTTAGTTATAATATACATATATAGAGAGAGACAGAGAGAAATATAGGTACATTTTTATACATTTATATTAATTAGATATACATAATTAAAGATTGATTTTTATATAGCAAGCATAAAAATAGTTTTAGGTAATCCAATAACATTTCTATTTTATTTTCCATTTTATCAACTAAAAAATAGCTCATGGTTCAAACACAAACTTATAATTGAGTGTCATCTTTAGATATAAATATTAGTGGATTTTCAAAATAGATTTTGATTAGTATTTCAAAAAAAATTAATCTGAAAACTCGAAAATTATAGTTTCCTGTCGATTTTCATACAACCCTTAAAATTTAAAATAATTTTTAATTATTATTATTTCTTTTGGTTTTTACTATTAATTATAAAAAAACATTCAAAATAAATTCTTAGAATGATCACCATTTATTGTGTTTACCATAATAAAATATCTTAAGAAAGATTACGGTATGATTTTGATTCAACAAATTCATTCTTTATTGATCTAAATTATCGATAAAATTGAAAGTATTATTGATCCTGTCAGCAACAAGTTTCCTTTTCTAAAATGCTTGGAATCTTTTAATAAACAAATATACTAAAAAGAATTCCTAGTATTGATTCAATAATATATATTTCCGATTTATGAAGAACTATTGGATTTTATTTCTTTAATGCATACGCCAAACATTTTGAAAACTTCATACCAGTTGTTTCTAGACTTTTCTAAGCGTTTGAGATATTTTTTAGCTTTTTAAAGCTATAAAATATCAGACCCTGTAAAATAAAGCTGTAAAATGTGCTCAATTGAACCAAAATATTACAAGTCATGTTTCTACTAATCATGAATGGATTTATAATACACTTTCCCTTTATATCAATTGTGTCAAAAACGTTAAAAAAAACCTATCAAAAACAAATATGCTTTTATTAAAATAAAATTAAAATAAAGACAAATGAAAAATATCATTCCACATATTCTTATTTTAAAGCATTCCATTTTTGTGAGAGAGAAAAAGTCAAATATTTTAAACTCTATTGCAATAAAAATTTAGAAAAATTGCAATTCACAAAATTCTCATAATACTTCAAAATACATCAAATACTTTTCCAAAATAAAAATAAAACCTTTGGAAGCTTAATCATTAAGGATTGTATCAAAACGGTTTTTAAATAAATTAATGATAAATAACCAATTATTCATGTATTAGAAATATAAATGGTTCTGTCACAAAGATGAAAGTCAGCAGAATCGATCTAAAGTAATGGCACCTTCACTAATTGAAGACAGATGTTTCGATTTTCCTGAGGAAAAAGTGTAACTGGAAACAAAGAAAAGTGTCATTAGTTGATGCACGTAATTTCATTGTGACACTCGTCACGTGTATTGTTTGATCTCATAGAAGTGTATGCTTCTTAACAAGTAACTCCAATTATGCCTTACTTTTTGGAAATTTGTTCTTTTACATTTCTGTGTGATTATACATCTATCAAATATGTCTACTAATGAATTCCTCTCAAAAAAACATTTTTGGTAAATGAATGACAATTGAGATTAAAAAAAACAGTTTATCTGATAGTTTTGCATGAAAAAAAACTGCATTTCGAGAAATCAGTTAAGATACATAGTTGGGAAAGGCAAAAGCAAATGTGTTCTTCTGTTCAATTAATTCAAATATTCATTTATTTGCACAAAATATAAAACGGAACCCTCATTGATAAATAAGTCGTTTATTTGCTTTTGAATTACATTTCTTTTTATAAATGCATTAATAAAAAGGAAATGTAACTCCTAAAGGAATAAACATGAAATCATAAAATAATTCATGAGAAATTATAGAAAAATACAATTTTAAAAGTAATTGGCTTTAAAGTGCATTGATTTTACAAAATTAAAATAAATATATAGCAATTTTAAAAATTTGAGCATTGGTCTTATCATACTCATTAGGTTTGTATCTCTCTTTTCTGTTCTTTGATTTCCGATACATTTTTGAATACTTAATATTTTTTATGATAAGAATTTAAGTATCAATAAATTAACTCCTCAGCAATGATTAATAGTGCTTACAACAAAATGACTCAAACATTTATTGCGATTATACATGAATGACTTTAGAATAAGTTTAATATCATGCTTGTTGAATACTTTTATCATGCTAAAATCTACTTTTCTGATAAACATCATAAACCTAAAAAACGTACTACCATGGACTGATGAGAAACTGGTAACTGCTTTACCACATCGTTTAGTTAGCTAGCTAAGTTGATTCGTAATAATCAGTTAATAGATCTGTAATTTGAATTATGATCAGAAGTGAAAACCAACATTTGAGCCGCACTGTCTTCAAATTTCTTCACCATAGGATGGATTTAAAGTCGCAACTTATTAATGTGCAAAATTTCTTAGTAACATGGTAGTCTATATTTAAGTCTAAGATATAATGAAATTGGTTAATCCCTCTCATTTGATTCTCTTTGATCCTTTAATCGGCCTCAACGAGCCTAAATTATGAATTATTCAAAAATATTCATTTACTATAAAAGTAACTGATTCATATATTTATGAAAAAGTCTCATTTTTTTAGCTAATCTTATTTCTTATCCTATTATTTTGAGAGGAGTAAAAATCAAAGCATATGATGAACTGTAAAAAATATTGTCACAATAGTTGTTATCGTAATCAATCTACGCTTTAATGAAAATTTCAAATTAATTGCAATTTTTTGTAACAATTGCTTGGATATACGTTTCATTATATAAATAAATAAGAAAACACTGTTACCTTACACTTTTTTTCATTTTTTTCATTAATCTTCTTACCTAAACACTTGTTAAATTTTTTATTTAAAAAAGTTTAATAAAAGCACAATAAAGAAACTAAATTCAGACATTTATAAAAATAAATTAGTTTCAATTACATATGAAAATATATTAACAAACATTTTTTCATAATATACTGATCTAAAACTCGATCATAGTGTTTCCGTTATTATTCAGACTTTTAATAGATTTTCCTTAGAAAATAATTTAAAATTATAATTATAGGAAAAAGATTTTTGATCGAAGATAGAGAAAAATCCTAAAAAAATTGGTATTTTTTTAACTAAAGGACTACTACATAAGGAAAATTTCTTTCTTAACTTTTTACAAACCCAAAGACATTTATTTTACCTTTTCTTCTGAACTTTTTCCAAACTACTCTTTTTCTGGTTTGTGAAGCAATACTTTACTATTCTCAGCATAAGATTTTAAAGTAATGAATAAAACATTCCTCCTTTCTATTCGTATATAAAAGGAGTTCGTCTTGTGTGACAAGCTCTTTGAAGAGTTTTCACCAGTATAAAAATGAGAGCAGAAGCAGCAAATAAGTGCAATTGATCTGCTGATACAGTGCTTTACTTTTTTTTTAAATATTAAAGTATTTATTATAAATAATGGAAAATATTACCTATTATTTTTATATTTCTTGGTGTAATACATTTTAAAAAAGGAATCGAATCAGAAATTTACTCGAAAGATTTTCGGATTTATTAAAATATTCCGGGAATCCTGTGAACTCTCGAATAAATCTTTTATGTAACAAAAACAAATAATATAATTCTAAATTCTTCTTTTGACTGAAAGGAAACTAAACTTCCATAGTTTTGGAAAAAATCAATTTTAAATGAAAATTGCTTGATTTTATTAAATAAAATTAAATTACTAAAAAAAATTTAAATACTTTCAATTTTTTTTATAATATATCACAAATTAATAAAAGTACTAATTAATACTCCTATATATTAGTTATTATATAATTAAAGTAATATAAAACGGGTTACTTAATAATGAAGATATTAATATTATATTGTTATTATTTGAATACATAATTAAATAATATAGCTATAAAAGCTATAGATATAATTTATTGTTTAGTTATATATACAAATATTAACAATGTGTTTTACATTCAAATAACATTTCCTTTTTCTTCCAGAATTGTGAGTGTTTCTATTAACTCATTAACATTTTAATAAAATTTAATATGCTAGTGAGTTATTAAAGAAATTTTCATTTAACAATTCACTAACATTTTATGATACGATAATGGATTAAAAAATATTCTATGATAGTTCACAAACTTATTTATAATGATCATTAATTTACAAGAGAATTTTCCTTTTCTAAAATTTCATTAGTCTATTATAATTTAGTCTATTTTTGAAGTGGGCTCTACAAAATTTATGGTTAAAAATATTGGTCTATTGATATTTGTTTCAATAGTTAAAATGAATTTGAAAAATATATTCAAAAAAGGGTAATAATATTTTGGCATGTATTTTTTCACAATATAGATATTTAGCATTTAAATGAAATTCCTTTTCTCAATAAAAAAATTTACCTCACAAAAGAAAAAATTCCCATTGCTAAAGAAATTAAATTAAAAGTGAAAAGCCATATTTGTTTTCATTCTATTCTGTGAGAAGAATTTTTGTACTTAATACTTTAACTGCCTGGACCCTATTTCTAATCACTCTTCTAAATACATCAAAATCAAAAATTAACTTATTTTCCTTATATAATTGTAACTTTTAGCATCACAACATAATGTAAAATTCTGCTTAAATGAAAGATTTTTTTCTGTTATATGAAAAATTAATAATATTAACCGCCTTGTAGTTTTGTATTTTAGTTAAGTGACGAGTGCGATATTTGATTTGGTATCCTCTTTTTCGAATCTCTACACAAGCACAAACGGAAACGTGTTGTAATCTACCAATTTAACGAACTTAGATCTTTTCAACGTAATGGTCTTTGGTTATATTAGGTATAGAACCCACTGCCTTCGAACTATACTACAACACACGACATTATGATGGTTCCGAATTACAGAAATTAAGTTAAAAATACTTCTTTGTTGCTGGAAAACATGAAATAAGACATTAAACTCATCAAAATTTATGAATTTTTTCAGAGTAAAAACACATTAAGTTTGGTAAATAAGATTGTGAAAATCGTGGGAAAAGATTGCACTAATTAAATTATGGACATAATTGTTTTAAAATATATAAAAATGGTGAGCTAATAAAATTGTATAAATTATATTATAAACTATCTCTATTAACCCAATGTATAATTCTGATTCTGTGTAATTTTTAAAACATTAAACACACACACAAATTTTGATAGGAGAAAATACCACTTTGATATATTTCATTGAAATTCTCTTATGAGTTACTTTTGTCTTTAATTTTATTAATATATAATTACTGAAAATAAGTTTTACCAGAAATGAAACCTAATGTTTAAAAAATTATAACCATCTTTTGAATCTGCATTCACTTTATATTATTTTTTTACTCTAAGTATATTATTTTGTTATTAAAATTATATCATATTCAAAGTAATAAAAAAATACAGCAGTTAAAATGAGAAATTTTTGTAAGTATTCTACATTACTCTTCCCTCTCCTGAATTTCGTTGTGTGAACTGTCAGCCCATTGGTTAGCAGTCTGGCCTTCAGTATAACAGTTCATGGGTTCCATTCCCACCTTAGATGGATGGTTGTAGTGGTTTAGAATCCCCTTTAAACTGCGGATGCTGGTCTAATTAGACATCGCATACAAAAAAAGACCATATAGCAATAAACAAACCATATCTGTAATTTCGCTTATGACTATCATTGCATGCTTTGTTAATGAAATGTGCCAATGCATTAATTTGTCTTTGTTTTAAAAATTTGCACAAACAAAAAATTCTAATATTCTGAATCAATATTCAATATTCTGAATCAATATTCAATAATCAATATTCTGAAAATGGGTTATTTGGTAGAATATACTATTATAAACCTTGATCACATACACCAACAATCAATATAGCGTTTTACACAGTTTCAAATTTGGACCATATAATTTCGTTTTCCAATATACAAAATCATAGAAAGACTTTTCCACTTCAGACTAGAAAGTTCCTCTAATTAGCTGTAAGATAAGCAGGAGATTTACAAAATTACACCATTTATTGTTATTGAAAACAAAACGTTATCAGAAAGATATAAAATGATAAGCCGAAAATAATAAATTCCAATAAAGAAAACGACACCCAACTAGTCAGATGAACGCCTACATTTGGATAAATCAAAACTGACCGTGTTTGCCATGAAGGGTTAGAATTTATAGAACAAGTCTCGATCACAATGTCCTTCAAATAAAATGATACCTCAACACTTGCTGTCCAAGTGAGAGGATAGCACAATTGCTGAATGCCATACTGAACGAATTGATATCAAATTCAGCCTTTATATCAATTTATGACCTTTAACAGAATCATTAGTAAAAAACAAATAGTAGTGTCTGGCATTACATTTCAATATGCCTTTTTACAATAAATAATGCAATTGGTAAGTGTAAAAAATTATAAAACAAGTTCTTTTCACCAAGAAAAAAAATAAGAGAAATTTCTAAAAATGAGATAAACTCATGAAATGAGAGCGAAAGCTCTAATCAACCAGGCTACCACGGCTTCCATTACATTGTTTACTTTATTTTTCAAATACTTTAAGGGCCAATTAGTTACATAATACACATACTAATTATATCATTATTAATTAATGATATTTTTTACATTTCAATTACCAGTTCTTTAAATAATATAACTGAAATATATTATATTTAATTATAAAAAGCATACAATGCATTCAAAAAGTAAACAATTTAATTTTATTGAGATTTGATAAAGAATTTATTACAAAATCTAGGTATTATTATTTAAAATTCTGAAATAAAGTAAATTTAATTTTCAATATTCAGTATCAAACGTTGTAATATCATTTGGTAAATAATTGATGTGAAATCCAGTGAAACTGATCTAATGATCAACGCGTTGTTTATTCGATACTAAGCAAAATTCTAAAAGAAACTTTTTATTAAAATAAAGTGCTTACGATCTTAATCCTTAAAAATATTGTGAGCATTTCCGTCAAATATATGGAAAGAAAAGGAATGTAATTCAATAAACTACATAAACTTCTTGAAACTGTTTAAAAGGGCTGTATGAATCTTAATAGGAAAAAGATAAATCCAATATATTAAAACAACATTTGAATAGTTAGTTTTTTTAAAAAAACAAAGTAAATAAAGTATTTTTGTGAATATATGAATCATGCAAAAAAATTCAAATCTTATTTTCATTTTTTGAAAGAGAATGAATAAAATAGATTTACTGATACCTTTCGAAAAATGCAATTTTCAATTCTTCTTGAAGCATTTGCACTACGTATTACTTCACCGATAAATTCGTAACGAAATTTCAAATTCCATTTTCAGAATACTCCAAGTAATCATATAATAAAACCATTGTTGTATCATAATTATCTGTAGAAAATCTATTATCAATAAATTGTTATTATATCTCATAATGTCATGTTTAAAATAAGATAAAAAGTTTGTAAATAATACCGATTCAAATAGAATTTTATCTGATCTGAAATGTAGGGTTTAAAGGAAAGGATGTGTGTGTGTGTGTGTGTGTGTGTGTGTGTGTGTGTGTGTGTGTGT
>JAPDSC010154271.1:0-12759 GCA_026290005.1 Latrodectus geometricus
TTTTCTTATATAGTATTTTTATATTGATTACACATGTAACTTTTTACTTTTTCACTAAAATATATCGCTTTTAATAGAATCGAAAAAAGTTTAATATTTCCTCTTCTTGCTCAGAATTTCTGGAAATTAGTGACTTTTGAATATAATTTCTATTTATTTGAATGTCGAAAATTTCTTAAAATATTTCTATTCATTTAGAGGCCTGAATATTTCGCCTAAATATCATTTTGGATAAACGAATATTTTTCATTTATTTCAGCAAAAATTTCATTTAAATATGTGTTTATAAATATTTAAAATAAGCAAATTTCCTTATTTTAAAAAGTTTTGTACCTATCATTTCTCTGAACGTTAAAAATTTTATTAAATTTATGAGATTTTTTTAAGAATTTTTATCAAAAATTTTAAAATTTTATTTATTTCGTATTAATGCTATTTCTTCTTCTTGAGCTTGTCAGATATATGGCACCTCTGCATTGTTGCATTTTGTACCATGCTCCAAGCCCAATTTTTTCCTAGTTCCATTGTCTTGGGTCACCTACTTTGTTTATAAAGTCTGATACGCCCTCAATGGAGTTTAGGTGTAACTCTTTAGGATATCGATTACCTAGAGTAGTGAATCTTGTAAGGGTAAGAGCATCACACTCATATAGGATATGATGAGCTGATTCTACCCCTGCATGGCATTTCCTGCAAATTGGTCCCTGTTTAAAAAGCCCCATTGTATGAAGGTGTTTCCTGAAATGATAGTGCCCAGTAATGAAGCCTACAATTGCTTGAGTCTTCAATCTTGGGAGTCTAAGAATTTCAGACGCAATTTTCTCAGATGAGTTGAAAATCATACTTTTTGCATGTTTCTGTCCAGGAGAGTCACGCCAAACTTTGTTCATCTCCTGTTTTTTTCCCATTTTTGAATGGCCTTCCTTGTAGTCTTCATGTTGATCGCACAAAAGGGTTCCATTCCTATTGGATTGAAAGAGGATCCCTGTTTTACAAGTTCATCAGCTCTTTCATTACCTTCTATTCCTATATGGCCTGCCACCCAAATAAGAATAATTTTATTCCCATTTGCCAGTTCCTTAAGGAGATTTTTACATTCCATTACACTTTTTGATTTGACTTGGAATGGGTAGAGAGCCATCAATGCAGCTTGACTGTCGCTGAAAATAAGAATACGCTTACCTTGGTAGCTCTTCTTTAAATTTATCTGCAGACATTAATGCTATTTACTCAGATGTTTATTTTATTGAAGAAATGCAATATTTGAAAATTAAAAAAATTAAAAAATACATTTTGTTTAAAAAAATAAAATAAATAAGGAAATATAAATATATTTAGTGTTCATAGTAAAAAACTGGTATTAATATTAAATGTTCAATATACGAATAATACTGTATATCCATTCTCAGCATTGTGTTTTTAGTTAATGTCAAAGTTATTATTTTGAGTCATATTTCACTTTCATTTTCTTAAAATGTTTAACATAAATTAAACATAATAGCACTTCAATTTTAGTCAGATATTTTAAATACAAATTCAGTCGTATTTTTTTATTGGTTATTATATAACAAAAAGTGATTTAAAGTTAAGTCTTATCAAGAAAAAATCGACCTAAAACATTTTCTTTACATAAGAAATGTAAGAAACTTTCATTTATAAAATAAAGGTATTAAATTTTTTCTGCGAAATAAGCTTGTTTCAAATTTATCTAAAATTTTCGTAGAAACGAAAAAAAGAAAAAAATTTTTAAAAGCTGCTTTAATTTTTGTATACAAAATCTGAGATTAAAGATTTGTAATGTCTTAAAATTGAGTTTTTTACCTTTTAGTTTTTTTTTTGAAATATGTCACTTTTAAAATCTCATTTTTAAATTTTATTCCTGCCATTTTTTTATTTTAAGAAAGTATCTAAAAGATGTCCTTTTGACTGTTTACAATCAAAACATTGTTTATTTCAGTTACTTTCTGTGATAGTAAATCCTGTCACGCGACTTACTTCATTTTGAAAATTGATGACTGCTGAGAAATTAAAATTGAACTGGTTTTAAAGTTTTTTTAGATAAAATGTTATGAGTTATGTGTACGGGTATATTGAATTTTCTATAAGAAGTTTAAAAATATTTTTTTCAGTTAGTTTTTTTTCTTTTGGTTTTGTTATTTACCTTCAATTTATATTTCATTTTAATTCTTTTTATTTTATTTCTTTCTTTCTCGATTCATCTTTATTGGGCTGTAAACCAAAATTTCATATTTTTCGAATACAATTTTGAAAAATATGCAATTTACCACCTGGTCATACACCCTGTATCATGCTTTGGTAAAGTTACTGGATTTTACTCTTGCATCTCTCTAGTACGCATTAACGGTATTATAAATACGTGTAATTTCTAAGAAAGCTCTAGTTGAAATAAATAAGCATTTTATTCAAATTTAAAGAATAGAAAAATATTTAATATTTTAGGTAAAGCATTTTTATGATGTGTTAAATAATTTATGCTGGATTTATATTAGTTATATAAATTTAACAGTATCATAAAAGGTAATTTTTATTCTTAAATAATAAACTATTTCTTTTTATTATTAAAAAGCAAAACAATGCTTATGAACTTTGAATATGTGCTTAAAACATGAATATTAATGTCATTACCAAAATGTATTGGATATGTTGTATCATATTAACATATCTTGTATGTATGATAACTCATTAATAAATATTGGTTTATTTAAATGCTAGTTTATTTAATATTTACATTATGATGGATTAAAGCTTATATTGTTAAATATTGTATTTATATAATAATAAATGGTTGAAAAAGTACTTTTAATGTCTATATAGAAGATTTGTACATTAATCTTATACTTTAAAAGTTTAGTTCTATATACATAAAGAGTTTATTGCTTAAAATGAATGTTTTACTATAAGACTACAATTGATTCAGTGTTTTATGAGCTATATCATTTTCAATACAATTTTACCACCTATTGATAATTTAGCTGGTAGTCAATGTCCAGATCTTCTGCTTAACGGTTGGAAGGTTCATCGGATATTTGTTTTGTTCATAAGCTATATTAAACTCTTGGTGCAATTAGACTTTATGTACAAATTTTAAACTCATACGCAAACATAAGTTGTTAATTAATATTTAGTACTCTTAATAAATTGTCTAGGTATAAAATGCCACATTTTGGATTCTAGAAACAGGTTATAACTATCATTGGATAGTTCTTAATTTAATATGCTTTACTTATTAAACTAAACTCTACTGCTATATATTATAATTTAACCACTCTTAAAAGTTTAAAATACCTGTTAGAAATCAGTTTGCACAGTTTAATGAGCAGTATTACAAATTAATTTTAGAAAATAAAAAGAAAGATTTACGAGTTCATTATTAGATTTTAAGGTTAAGGTAGCAGGCTTTTATATTAATATATAATTAGTTTAGAGTTATTACCCTCTTAAATGTTATACGATATTTTAAGATTATTCAAATTAGAAAGGTAAATTAAAGGAAGATTAGAAATAAAATAGAAAGTAGAATAAAATAGTGAGAATTAATTTTATATTTAAATAAATATAAATATAGAAGTAATTTAAATGAACAACAGAAATAATGTTTAAAGACATGGCAAAAAAAAAAAAAAAAAAAAAAAAAAAAGGTTTGAAGTATATCAGACAGCAAAAATAACAAAGATTATTCTACTATAACGATACAGAAAAAACTGGAATATATAAACAAATGAAAATAAAATCTACAATAAAATTTTAAAAGGAATGATAATCTCTGATAAAAAAAATAACTCAAATATATGAATAAAAATAAATTAAACTTCAAGGATTGCGATTTTATCATAAATGATATTCAAGAGAGAATCTATATAAATGATACCAAACTGAAATAAAAATTTCAAAAATTAGAAAAGTTTACAAAATCTATCCTCAAAGAAAAATATTTAAAGAATAAATGTGATATTATATTTTACTTTAAAAAGAATTAAAAAAAAATTATTTGTGCTCTTTGTAATATTTATTTCCCTTTACTTTAAGATTGCTTTAATCTTTTGAAATTTGATGCTTCGTTTTATATTTTAAAAATTTATTTTTGTAGAGTTTTACTTTCACTTCAATTTTCTCAATTTAATCTTATCAGCATTGTTCTTGCTTCAATAATTTGCTTTGAAGGATTGTTTTTGATGAAATTTGAAATGCGTTTTATTTATTTTAAATTTACAATTTTGAATGAATGCAAATTTGTTTATTCAAACTTGAAGTTTTTGTTCATTTTCTCGTGATGCATCAGAAATTTTATTTACAGTAATGTTTTCTATTATTTTGCATAATAGATCTCAAACATAAATGAGAATTTGTATCTAAATGTATAAATTGAATATGTTTTTCATTTTCTTTGGAGATATAAGAATTTTTGCATTGAAATAAGGATTACGTAAGATTTTATGAAAGAATATTTTGTATGTTAATAATATTTGAATCAAATTTTACAAAGGTTAAAATTAAGTAAAATAAGAATTGGAATTACTAATTGCAATTTTTTGAACTACTTATTCTAATTTCATTTCATTTCATTTATATGAGTTAACTTTCTCACAAATATTTTATTATTTATTAGCATTTATAAATGATATAAAATACTGAAACTACTACAGTTGATGAGAATATTTTGGGATTTATTTTCCTTTTTGACATTTTTTATTATGATAGTATATATTATTCTTAATAATATAAAATTCTTCTTTTCAGAATATTAAGGATAATAAATTATTAATATATATAAATTTATACATATTAATTTCGTGTTAATTGAATAATTGGGTGTTTCATTTATAAAGGTTCTAAGGAAGTAGGAAAATGTTATCAAAATTTCACTGAAATGTTTCACAGATAATATAAAATATTTCATTAATTTAAAATTTTGATACTTTATCTTAATATATATTTGTGTATAAACTTAATACATGATCCCATGCAAACTGAAATTGTACAATGGCCCACAAAAATGAGTAGAAGATTTATAATTTGTTTTTACCCTCATTTATAGAGTTTCATCATAATTATGCACATAGAATGCATTTGAACTTATAAATATGAAAATATCATTTTTAAATATGTTATGTTAATATTTATTTTATATTATTATTAAATATTGTAATGTTTAGTTATTACAAAATTTCGAAATCTTTAAAACCTGTGATTAAAAGTTCCCGATAAATACTCATGCAAAATCACTATTTTTTATAAATGCCCTCACAAAAATGTTTTTTTTAGTTCACTATTTGATTGAGATAAAGTGATTTTATTTCATAAAATAAGGCTACTTCATCTATATAAATAAGTGATTTTACTTTATTCATGTTACAATAACTCATGAAACAGTTAAGATGGAAAAATTCTATTTATAAAATGTATCATGTGAAAAACAATAGGTGAAATTGAGTGATGTGAGACTCTAACATAATTATTGTTCAGTGGTTCTTTAGTATTAAATTTCATTTCTATTTTCCAATACTAAAATCTAATTTTCCACTTTACTTATTTTGGAGTTTATAATGTTAATAATGTTTCAGATATGAACAAAACAATTTATACATACATTTGTTTAAACTAAATTCAATAATATTTTTATTATTTCACTGTTAACATAGATTTTCTCACTAATTTTTAAAAATATTGATTATAAAAAAATGTATTTGAAGGTGTAAATTTTTTATGGAATTCTTTACTTAATTAAAATTAAATAAATAAAGTATCGTAGAGTATATTTTTATTAGATTTAAATTTAATTATTATTTAAATTAATACATTCATTTTAATTTTGAATAGATAGTTCATACTATTAGTATTTCAATATTTTTTTTCCATAATTCATTCTATTTTAAAATAGGTCTCTAATTTATAAACATAGCTTAGAATTTTACTTTTAAATTATTTTTAGTGGAAAACAGTTCCTTTTGTGAATTATTCCTATTATTCCTATTGTGAATTATTGATATTAAATCTTCTTTCATTGCATCATCAAAGATATATTACTGAAAAATAAATTGAATAGTTATTGGTTTTTAAAGTGTTAATAATATATAATAGATTAATAATTTCTCTACTATTGTATTGCTTAAACTAAATTGATAAAATTATTCTGAAATTTAATTTGAGTTTCACCTGTTTTTAAATCGTGTGAATGATTTACTCATTTGAACATATTTGAACTGAATATACCTGTAGCCCAATAACACTATTACTAATATGTTATAAAATATTGTATAAATTACTTAGATTGCAACTAACAACTAGTATAATTTAATTTTTCACATTATATTAAATTATATATCATTTAATATTGAAATTAGAGCACATAATACATATCTCTTATTACATTAGCTCAAAATAAATTTAATCAAAATAAAAATCTTCTCAGAAATAAATAAATTTCTCAAAATAAGTTAACGAAGAAAATTATTTTTTGTTTATGGCAAACATTTTACTCCGAACAAATCTATACACTTGCCAGAAAAAAAATCTGCGTACAAACCCACAGTAAACAATCTAGAGGGAATAAAAGTACATTATAGTATTAACATTAATTCAACTTTTATTACTTATATAAAAAATGAATAATTCGCAAGAAATTGGTTTAATAATTCATTAAATATATGTGACAGTTTCAGAAAGATAACACTCATTGTTTCAAAGTAATAATGATACTAGTTAAAAGTTACACAAAAAGCAATAAAAAAAAAGCTTGCATACAGATAAGAAAAGTCATTAAAAATAGCTTCTATAGACTGTCAATTAATTAATTTCTGGTTGGAAAACCATTATGCCTAAGAATCTCTTCCTATCTCTTAGACATAGAGTGAACTAGCTTGGTGTTTTCTGCACAGGAAATACTGATCCATTCCATCATAATCACTATTTTCAGCATATCTTTCGATAGTATGTAATGTTGCGAATCTTGTGTTTCAATAAGTCCCATAAATGTTCGATGTGATTTAAGTCTGGCCATTGTGGAGGAATATGTAGCTGATTTTTGATATTATACAACAGCCAGAGCTTTACGTTGTGGGCAGTGTGTTTTAGATCATTGTCTTGTTGAAACCAAAAGTCGTCGCTAAGGTTCAAATCTTGTGCACTCTACTTCAAATTTTGCTTTAATATATTTAGATACCTTATATAACCTACAGTGGAGTCAATAAAAGTTTATCTACCTACTATATATGTTGCGATGCACCCCCAAACCATTAATCTACCTCCACCATATCTAATTATTGACACAAGATTTTGCTTCTCAAAAACCTTGTTTTCTTCACAACAGTTTACGTCATTTGATGCCAAAGATACAAAACTTGCTTTCATCAGATGGTTAGTTTTTCAAATTCCCTTATTACTTTTTCTTAAAACTCACAAGGTTTATTTACATACTCAATGGCAAAATTAAAGCATTTTTCTTATTTAAGCGTTTTTGCTTATTGACAGTTTAAATATCTGGCTTTCTACAAGCTACAGGGCCATGATAGCCTGTTGTTTTCAGTATTTTTGGTATTTTATCTTTATGAAAAGATTTTTTAAATCTTTCTCTAATATCAATTACTAAAGATACAGTAATCTTTGAATTTGAACGTACGGATTTCAGGAAGTATCTCATTTCTTGTAAAGTCAGCTTAGATGACGGCCACTCCAAAGCTTTGGAATAACAGATTTCAATGACTTATAATTATTGATCAGTTTTTAGATAAAATAATCAGTTCTTCTAACTATCTTGCCAATTGCTCGAAGAGTCTTACCTTCATTCCTTAGTCTTAGGTTGATTTTCCTTTCATCTGGAACTATCTCTTATCCTTTAGAAACAATTTTAAATCTACTTGTTTGCAAGTTTTAATGAATCATGACACCCAAAGATAATTTTATATTCTATTTATTATATTACCATGAGAGATAAAATTAATAAATAGTAAAAAATAAAGGAAGACAATATATATTTCATTTCATACAAGCTCACGGAGGTTAAAAAAAATGAAGATTAATTTATAAATATCTTTGTAATTTGTAAATGTACGCTAACTTTTTCTGATAACATTTTGTGTAATATTTAATTATTATTATTAAAACTGAAACAGTGTTCGTTAATACCTGAAATTGTTACTGATATCTCAGGAATTTTTAAAAAAATGATTTATATAAAAATAAAATTAATGCTGACTCTATAATGTACTCTTAAACTCTCTTGAATGTTTAATGTGGTTTTGTACGCAGGTTTTTTTTGGCCAATGTATATATGTTTCAAAACTTCACCTCCTAAATTTTGTGATTTATTTCTATGAAAAAGAATGCAATTATTATTGAAATTAAATTTTATTTCTAAAATTATTTCAATTTTATTAAATTAATTAAATTCCTTTCTATTGAAATCTACTTTTTTTCACTTTTAAAATAATATCTTCATTCTATTTTGTTTTATAATTCGATTGAAATTGTTTAATTAGTCGAAAATGCAGTTTTCTAATTCCAAAAATTATCCTAGATTCTGAATTCAGTTTCATTGTATATATTAAGTCCTTTGATACCATCCGTAACAATGAATATCATACGTAAGGAAAAACATCTGCTTGGTTTTTAAGTCGTGCTGCTGCCCATTAGCTTTTGATCAAAAAGCCCAACATCACTAGCTCGGTTAATATTGTGAAAATATAGATCAGTAGAAATGGTTCTTTGGAGCGACAAATCAAGGTTCACCCTTTACCATTCGGATGGCAGGGTCTGGAGTCTGCCTATAGAAGGTCTCCAGCCAGAAAGCATCCTGCCAGCAGTGGCAAGATCGGCGAAGGTGGAACTATATATATATAGTCTGGGGCTGTTTCTCCTAGTATGGATTGGGACCCTTGGTCCCCATAAAATTATTAAATATAATTTTTTAAATAATTAATTTTTTAAAAAATTATATTAAATGTATAATGATGAGAATTTAAAGGTATCATATAAAATGCTTAGAGCATAAATATGAAATTATCATTTGTATGTACAAAATTCTAGTCTAAAACATATATAAAAATTTTTTCAATTAGTAAAGTGCATTAAATTACTTAATATAAAAATGAAATATTAATTTAGTGTAAAAAAGAATACTACAACTATGATGAAATGGATGTGTATACAAATGTGTTTATCGATTTATTATTAAATTTTGTATTTGTGGTTAATTATTGAAAATACAAAAATAAAATGAAAGTATTTCATTTGGAATAATTTTTCTGTATTACACTCTTTTCAATTTTTACAAATTCTTTTATTTTTCAGTTTCATTGATTGCGTTTAACCTGAATTATTTAGTTTTGAATGCCAGCTGGTAATCAGAGCATCCACAACAAATAA
This sequence comes from Latrodectus geometricus, assembly GCA_026290005.1. Classification (NCBI taxonomy): domain Eukaryota; kingdom Metazoa; phylum Arthropoda; class Arachnida; order Araneae; family Theridiidae; genus Latrodectus; species Latrodectus geometricus. The sequence continues at coordinate 9,382 of JAPDSC010154271.1, forward strand.
TACTCTAGATTGTATATTAAGCTTTATTATTTGGACCATTATATTATTTTTAATTCAAACCATTTGGAATTACAAATTTTTAATCAGTAAGTGTAATGAGAATATTATTTTCCTAATGAAAAGATGAGACATTATTAATTTTTAATTTTAAATAAAGTAAATGCTTTCGTTTATTTTGATTAGTAATTTTATAACAATATTTACAAATGTTTATATTGATGAAATAAAAAGTAATAATTAATTTTTCCTTTCTATCATACCAATCAGTCGTTCTTCCAAAAACGTTTCCTCTAAAACTGTGATAAAAAATAAGGTTATGCGATTTCTATTATTAGTACTTTTAGGGAGATAATGAGGCAAGTATTTATTTGTTAGTTATAAATATTTATATCGAAGAAAAGTAAGTTTTTATTGTGAGACAAGATCTTTAGGGAAATACTAGGTTTACTTAATGAATATCTGACATCCTTCCAACCAGGCCTTCAGAACACTTTAATCCTGATAAATGGTTTTTAATTTTTATATATCAGCATAATATTAAGTTTACATTAATTACTCATATACTTTGTTTAAATTATATTTGTATTTTGTACAAATCAAACAGTTAGAACAATGAATCAGTTAGGATAAATGAAAGGAAAATCTTTGATGGAAATGAATGTTTCAACTCAGATTAGATAGGGTAAGGAAACTCCGGTTGTATTTATAAAACGGATTTGATGAATTATTTACACTTGTATTTAAAATACTACACAATATTTCAGATAAAATAGGTTAATGTGATTTGAAAACGTGATTACACTGAACAGAATAGATAACTAGTTGAGATTTCCGTAGTAAAAGTAATAGAACGGGAAAAACGTAATGGCGAAACCATTTTAAATTATATGATTAATGCACATGGTGTAAATATTTAAAAAAGTTAGCTTTCTAAAATTTGAATATAAGCTTTACAATTAAATTTGAAATCATGCATATTTAAATTGCTTGAAAATATTTAATTATTAATAAGTATTTATTGAATTAGTAAATTGAAAAGTACAGAAAATGTGTTTATTATATTATGCAATAGATTAAAATTATTGTAAATTGCATTAATGCTATTATATTATTGATTTTTTACAAGATTTAATCATTAATATGAAGGTTAAAAATATTGTTTTAAAATTTCAGATAGTTCTGATCATTTTTCTGTTTTAATTTTGAGAAATAGCTGTGAAGATTTTATATAATCATCGCTTTCCGAAATGATACCAAGATTTATTTGAACATTACTTACGATAAATATTTCCGTTATAAAGGTAATTTTATGTACTCAAAATTTAATCATAACTACTTCACTTATCTGCTGTACATCTGCATGATTTTATAAATTAAATATTTCATGCAATGCAATTAATTATTATTTAATGTTGAACGGCACTCAAATAACATAAAAAAGAATATTATCATCAAAATTAGTTTTATCATAAATATTGAAGTATTTCAATGCTAAAAATATTTAAATTTTGGAAATATTTTCCTAAAATGAATTCCCAGATTTTCTTATATAGTATTTTTATATTGATTACACATGTAACTTTTTACTTTTTCACTAAAATATATCGCTTTTAATAGAATCGAAAAAAGTTTAATATTTCCTCTTCTTGCTCAGAATTTCTGGAAATTAGTGACTTTTGAATATAATTTCTATTTATTTGAATGTCGAAAATTTCTTAAAATATTTCTATTCATTTAGAGGCCTGAATATTTCGCCTAAATATCATTTTGGATAAACGAATATTTTTCATTTATTTCAGCAAAAATTTCATTTAAATATGTGTTTATAAATATTTAAAATAAGCAAATTTCCTTATTTTAAAAAGTTTTGTACCTATCATTTCTCTGAACGTTAAAAATTTTATTAAATTTATGAGATTTTTTTAAGAATTTTTATCAAAAATTTTAAAATTTTATTTATTTCGTATTAATGCTATTTCTTCTTCTTGAGCTTGTCAGATATATGGCACCTCTGCATTGTTGCATTTTGTACCATGCTCCAAGCCCAATTTTTTCCTAGTTCCATTGTCTTGGGTCACCTACTTTGTTTATAAAGTCTGATACGCCCTCAATGGAGTTTAGGTGTAACTCTTTAGGATATCGATTACCTAGAGTAGTGAATCTTGTAAGGGTAAGAGCATCACACTCATATAGGATATGATGAGCTGATTCTACCCCTGCATGGCATTTCCTGCAAATTGGTCCCTGTTTAAAAAGCCCCATTGTATGAAGGTGTTTCCTGAAATGATAGTGCCCAGTAATGAAGCCTACAATTGCTTGAGTCTTCAATCTTGGGAGTCTAAGAATTTCAGACGCAATTTTCTCAGATGAGTTGAAAATCATACTTTTTGCATGTTTCTGTCCAGGAGAGTCACGCCAAACTTTGTTCATCTCCTGTTTTTTTCCCATTTTTGAATGGCCTTCCTTGTAGTCTTCATGTTGATCGCACAAAAGGGTTCCATTCCTATTGGATTGAAAGAGGATCCCTGTTTTACAAGTTCATCAGCTCTTTCATTACCTTCTATTCCTATATGGCCTGCCACCCAAATAAGAATAATTTTATTCCCATTTGCCAGTTCCTTAAGGAGATTTTTACATTCCATTACACTTTTTGATTTGACTTGGAATGGGTAGAGAGCCATCAATGCAGCTTGACTGTCGCTGAAAATAAGAATACGCTTACCTTGGTAGCTCTTCTTTAAATTTATCTGCAGACATTAATGCTATTTACTCAGATGTTTATTTTATTGAAGAAATGCAATATTTGAAAATTAAAAAAATTAAAAAATACATTTTGTTTAAAAAAATAAAATAAATAAGGAAATATAAATATATTTAGTGTTCATAGTAAAAAACTGGTATTAATATTAAATGTTCAATATACGAATAATACTGTATATCCATTCTCAGCATTGTGTTTTTAGTTAATGTCAAAGTTATTATTTTGAGTCATATTTCACTTTCATTTTCTTAAAATGTTTAACATAAATTAAACATAATAGCACTTCAATTTTAGTCAGATATTTTAAATACAAATTCAGTCGTATTTTTTTATTGGTTATTATATAACAAAAAGTGATTTAAAGTTAAGTCTTATCAAGAAAAAATCGACCTAAAACATTTTCTTTACATAAGAAATGTAAGAAACTTTCATTTATAAAATAAAGGTATTAAATTTTTTCTGCGAAATAAGCTTGTTTCAAATTTATCTAAAATTTTCGTAGAAACGAAAAAAAGAAAAAAATTTTTAAAAGCTGCTTTAATTTTTGTATACAAAATCTGAGATTAAAGATTTGTAATGTCTTAAAATTGAGTTTTTTACCTTTTAGTTTTTTTTTT
>JAPDSC010154282.1:0-23106 GCA_026290005.1 Latrodectus geometricus
ATTATCTTGTTTTATATCTAGACACGTGAGTATTATTTGTCTAACAAACTTCAAATATTTATTATTGTTTCATTTATTGACTAATAAAAACGTAATTTTTATATATTTGTTTCAATTCAAAATTTTATTTATGAGTGTTAGCTTAATAATACTGGGTTAAATGTTATGTCTCACCAAAAAAGAAATGGGTAAATAATTTTGCCCCAATTGTTTATTTCCAATTTTTTTAAAGTTTTTTCTAGATAATAATAAATAAAGTGTAAAAGTAAATTAATTATTCTGGAAAAAAAGGTGACTTTTTTTCAGGATTTAATAAAAGGGAAAAACAATGCATTTTTTAAAATTCATTATTTATATTTAATCAATTAAAACTATTAGTATCAAATTAAATCCCATTGCATTTTTATAGGATGGAAAATCTTAATGAAATAAGAAAGTAAATAAAAATCTCATTCAAGGAATTTTTTTTTTATAAAGATGATATATATTTTGTTTCATCCTTTTTGCTCCTACTGTTCATTTTCACTCTTTTCTAACTGTCCTATTTTTATCCCTATGTAAATAACTTATTGAAAATAAAGCTTTTGTGGTGAATTTTTATAAAATAAAACATTTTTTATTATGCTGTGTATAGTGAAAAAAATCAGTGGATTGATTTGTTATAAGAATCTACTTTTATATAAGTTATTTGTTCAAATTATTTTATTTTTGCTCTACGTATAAATGTATTATTTAAAAAACTAAAGCTTATTTTTCATTTTAAAGATTAATTTTAAAAATATTTGTATTGCTTTTAATTTTTAAATACAAAAATTGACAGTTTTACTTTCTGAAAAATATGCTTTAAATATTCTGCAAATTTAATACTTAGGAAATAGGTCAATAATAGCCCATGTAGATAAAGGCTGCAAAAATTCTATAAGTTATTGCACTTTCTTTCTTCCAATCTAATGATGATGTCATAGACAGTGTTACTTTCATTTTATTCAAAATAGATATGAATGTATCATAATTCCATTCAAATTTATGATTTAATAAAGGCATAATTTTTTTTTAACCTATTTATTTGATAAAATTCATGTTATGTTTTTCATTTCAAAGAAATTTTCAGATTTGTGCTTAGTATTAATTTTTTTAAAAAATAATGTTCTCTTTGTATGATAATACAAATGAAATATAATGAGATCATCATTTTAAATGCTTACATTTCAAAAATGTTAATTTGTCATAAGCATTTATCATTACATTAGATTCAAACTTGTTAATTATTATTATTTATTTATCTGTAATACTTAATTATTATTAATTAAATTTAATACTTATTATTTACATAATTTTCGTAATTTTATAAACCATGATAAAATGTTTTAATTAAAAGTTTTACCTCAGGAACAATATCCATATATTGAATTTACATGATTGTTAAGTTTCTATTGATTATAAGAGTATAATTGCTGAAGAAAGTGATTTTCAAATTATTTGTTACATTACTGAGCTATATAACTGCACTTTTTATAATAAATTAAATTATAATATATTATGCAAATAATATATTCTATAACAAGAAAACTAAATTTTTAAAAGAAAGTATAAACTTAAAATTTGATATTGCTATAATAAATAATATCAAATTTCATATAAAAAAATCATGAATAATATACATTTCCAATGTAATTTTATAATTAAGATTTTTAGTTTGTAGTTTAGAAACATAATAAAAATATTTTTATCATATTTTATTTTCAGTCAATTCCATCTGATATGCAATTTGATCCAAACTCAAACCCACCTTGTTATCGTACAGATGATGAGGTATGCTTTATAATTTATTTAAATTAAAAATGCATACATTTTTTTTATACTTTACTAATTATTTTAATGTGTAAATTCTTATTTTTACAAGGAAATGTGCTGTATTTATTTACTATAAAAAATATTATAGAAAATCAAAAGGTAATCAAAGGAATTTGATTCGTATTTTGCCAAGTACTTTTTCTTTGATGTGCTTTTACTTTGTATGTCAATTGGTTATTTGTTTTCTTATTAGATGTAAATATTTTGTATATTCAAAAGTTAATTATTTTATTTTATTTGTTATAAAAATTTTGCCATACTTCAATTTATCTTGAAATTGGAAATCTCGTGTGTTTTTTTTTTTTTTTTTTTTTTTTTTTTTTTTTTTTTTTTTTCCTCCCTTTCACATATTTAATAGAAAATTAAATGACAAATTTTAATTGTTAAACATTAAATAAATGATATAGTATGTTATTTAATTAATCTGTTTCAATATTTTTTGTGTAAATTTAAAGTATTTGAAAGTAAGGGAATTATAATTAAGTTTAATTTTGATACATAATAAGTCCCCCCCCCCTCCTAATATAAATTTAGTGACAAGTTCCTGCTATAATGTTCCCCAAAAGTGCTAAACTTATATTTTACTTTTTCTTTTGGCTTAGTGTTATTATTTGATGTCATATTGCTATATGCTACAAAATTTCCAATCTTTAATATATTTTTCTTCATGCATATATGTATTTTCAAGAATTATTAAATTAATATATTTGTTCCTATATCATATTAAACATAAAATAATTTTACTATTTAAAGGAAAAATCTGGATTAAAAAGAAACAATTTTGTTTCAACTTGAATTTTTTTAAACAATGCTATGTAATGTTAAATGTATTCATACATTTCTATTGGGTATTAAAAGTAATTTAAATTAAAAAATATCCCTTGATAAAATCGTATTAATCAATCAGAATAGAAATATTATGAAAAATGTCCATTCCAAAATCTAGTAATTTCAAATATCTCACATATTAGAATATGAGATTGCTAGAGTTAACAGTTGCATAATTAAAGTTCATTAATAACTTTTAATATAAATTCCATTATTAATTCTAAGTATAACAAATTTTTGAAATAAATTACTAAAACATAACATTAATAAAAATAACATTGCTATTTAAGTAATTGTTATTAACATTTATTTTATTTATAGGAAGTTGTCATCCAGCAGGATGATGAAATTAGATTAAAAATTGTTGGCACTCGTGTAGATGCTACAGATATAGTAAGCTTTTTATTTTTAATACGTTTGATAGTGATATATTTTCTTTTTCTTCCTTTCACCTCAAGTTATTTTTTATTTAAAAAATAATTTTCTCTTGGCATGGTATCAATTGTAAACTTATTTAAATCTATTAATATTATTTATTTAAACATGCTTATTTTAATATGTTGTCCTGAAGTTTTTTACTAATTATATTTTGAAATATATATATTAATTAGTTAATTAAATTGAATTTTTAATTGATGAAAAATTTTACTGATTCACATTTTATGATTACCAAGCTGGTAGTTGAAGGGTTACCACTCTGGTCTTAAGTTCAACAGTTCATAGATTCAAATGCCACCTTGAATTGGAATGCTCATTGTGGTTTGAAGTCCAAATAAAATTATACGTCCTGATCTAATTAGCACCCATTTGTAGAAGATAACTGCTGAGCAATATACAAACCTATCCATATTTCAGGTTCCTTTTTGTTTGGTATCAAATTTGAATGAATTTACCCTATTCTGTAAAGTAACTAACTCATTAATTTTTTAAGAATAAATATAGAAAAATGTGCTTGAAATATTTTATTGGTTCATGTATTTATACTTCATAATATTTAAACTCATTGTATATTGTAGTGTTTGCAAGTAAAATTTGATTGATTATTTTCAAATAAAAAAGTATACATCCCATGATATACATTACAAAAATGCAAAACAGAAAACAATAGAAAAATTTCATGTTTAATCGCTTTTTAAATAATAAATTAATGAAACTAAACCTTCTGTTTTTAGTCTTGGATATTTAAATAAAATGTTTTGTGTGAAATTACTCTATAATATTTAAATCTTAAAACTAAATAATAATTAATAATTTTATTCTCACAGTATAATTTAATAATAAACTGCAAGTTATTATGTAATGTTTTATTTGTGTGAGATAAATAAATAATTAACATGCTTTTGTTAATTTGATTTTAAAATGAGCTATCTGCTGCATATTGTTAATTTTCTATTCAATTCATTTTTAGTTTGCTATTGGAACATTGATGGATGATTATTTGGGTATGTTCTCTCTTTTTGTACCTCTTATAATTTGTGGAAATAAATTCATTTTCCAATATTTATCATCAAGATTTATATCTTTTTATTATTATTATTATTAATAATTCATTGATTCTTGTTCTTAAATCATTTTTGATTACGTAAATTATTCATGACATATTTCTGTTCTGTATAAAAATTTATCAAGAAGTATCTCTTAAATGCTTTACATGTTACTTCTCCTCATTGTATTTATTGTGAATAAACAGTTTATTTAAATTTTTATTTTAAAATCATTTCAAAATAAATTAAAAATTTTACTTAAATTGTACACTTCAAAATTTTAATGAATTTTCAGTAATGAAAATATAAATAAATTTCTGTATTTCTGAATGCTATTAAATTAATTTTCTTAAATGTATTTTAACAAACTATTTTTTTATATTTATAATATTTTGAATAAAAAGTGTTCTTTTTTTAGGTCTGAATTAATTTCTTTGCTGAAGAATTTCCAGTTTTATATGTATATTTGTTTCTGTGAAATGTATGTAAATAAAGTGTTTTTATATAAATTTTTGTGTATAAGCAAAATATTTCTATTAATTTCTTGACTTACAAAAGCAGTAGGGAAAAATTCTGTTAAGCAGTAATTATGCATAATTACTATTTAACATTTTGCAAACTGCATATGATCTGTTATATTTAAAGTAATTCTGAAAGTTCTAGAATGTTGTAAGAGCCAAAACCTAATATTCATAAATATTTGTAATTCAACTTTTTATCTATTGTTTACTTAAAGCTAATTTATATTTCTATTACACTGTCAATATGAGTGTTGAGCTGTATGGTCTGTTGAAGCTAGGATTTCCAATATGACATGCTGTATGTGTATCATTAGAAAAACATAAAAACTCATATGCTTCCATAAAGAAATAAAAATTCATATTCTGGCTTATAGATGTATTTGGTATTTTGAAATTAAAACTATATCGTTATAAAAACCACATCATTTTTAAAAACTTGTTACAGTTCTTTTTAATAAATTTAAGATAGTGAAAACAAATTTTGGAAAGTTTATTATCCATGCTATAAAATGTTGGATAATTTTTCTTTTTTAAAGTTAATTATATAAAGGTTTTTCATAAAATTATTATAATTTTATATCAGATTTACAGTTGAAAGGAATGGATTATATTTCTAGGAAAAATAATGTGCATTAAAACTGTCAAACAAATTAATTTATATTAAAAAAAAGTATCTCTTTCATTCACTCTTAAAGCTATTAAAACCATAATCATTAAGAATATGAAACAGTACTTGAGACTAATCATGTGAAGAATAATAGTTAATTCTTAATAAAAGTTATCTTACTATCTCTATAATTGTGTTTACTAAAAATATTCATATCACTCAATCATAGTTATATTCCTCTTGATGTGCTAATAAGCATTGATTATTGAGTACATAGCTGATGAATCATGCCTACTGTTTCATGTGATAAAATAATTATAACAATATTAGTAGAATCATGTTAAATGAACCACTTGATTTCATCTTATACACTTTTAGTTTTGCTTTATATTTTTTAAAGATGAAATGGTTTCATTCAAAAATAATTTAATTCTGTTTTTAATAGTTTTCAATGTTATGGAAATTTTGTATTATAATTACTGTATAAAATTCAGGTTTCAATAAATTCAGTGATATTGTTTAAAAATTTTTTTTAAATTGAGTCTGATCAATTTCAGATTCCTATAAGGCTTACTAGTTCCCAGTGTATTTCATGTTAATTTAAAATTCATTTGAGGATATCGAATCGTGTTCAGAATCATCAAGTCTTAACAAAACGTTTGAAAAATGATTTCTTGCTGTGAATTTGGTGTAGAACTCTTGACAAGACATCTTTGCGATAAATGGATGTTCGTCGCGAGCCAAAAAGAACATGTCTCTCATTTTGTAAAAACGTCTGCCATTCATCGAATGAAAATGGTGTCTTAGATCCCTTAGTCATTTGTACATTGACACAAGCTATTTAATCATGGTCGATCGGATTTGGACACACCACATTTATTTCTTGTGATATCTGGCTCGTTCTATTTGAAATCCACATATTGAGATATATTTCATTCGAAAAATTACTAAACCACGATTGGACCATCTTTTTTACTTTGATATGGCCACTTGTATGTTGATACAATTCACCATGATCCATTGATTTCATACAAATAATCGATTCAGCTTGTTCGATACGAAATTGTAATTGGAAGTCGAATGACATTACTATGGTTCCCAAGCTGTTTCGAATGAATCCAAACCGTACGCATGATGATAAAAGCAATTTAACCATGGATGAATGGCTTCTATTACATCACATCTATTTCAGCTGATGAATCTCTTTCGATTTGAAAACCAAAATTCGTTGAACATTCTGTTCACAAAACATTGATTATTCCGCGAAATCTCGGATCTATAGTTCCCAAACAATTTCGAATGGATTCAAATCACATACATGATAAAGTGATTTAACAGCCATCAAATGGAATTCAGACCCATGACATCCATTTTTGGTAATGAGCCGTCGATTTGAAGACAAAAATTCGTCAAAACACATTTTGTGTGTGTTCGAATAAATAAATCTTTGTGGGCGTAAAAACCAAGATCCGTCAAGTTATTTCAAGTAATTCACATGTTGACAAAATAAAAGTAAACTTACTGCATGGTTACATAACAATCAGCAATTTTTTTTTCGCTGAGCTGTCAGCTAAATGCTTTGCCATCTGATCTTCAATTCAAAAATTCGTTTTCTACTGTAGATATTAATAGTTGTTCAGAATTTTTTTCAAAATCAGCTTTCATATAGAAAATTCGGCAATAGAGCGATAAACAAATTAAATCAGATAGAGATCCATTAATTATTTTCAAAGAACAGCTGTTGTTTTTCTTACTATTAAAAAACGCGTACTCGGAAATCGGTTAATATGTAGATTAAGGGTAATCCGTGAAAGTGTGAAAAATATCTCCAAATTACACAAGTTATCTGCAAATTATATGGATAATTTGCACATTGGCAAGATACACATGTCAGGCGTTTATTTAAATTAAAATAAGAGTCCCATTTACTGGGGAAACATTTAACATAATGTTATTTAATTTCCGATATGAAGTTAACGCAATAAATTAAATCTAATAAAGTTAATACTTTCAATTTACTTAACATTCTATCTAATGTTTCATTTTGGTTAACATGATACTTTATAATTAAAAAAAATTTTGTAAATTATTTTTTTAAGAAAATATCTACTCCGTATTTTTCAAAAATCAAGAGGTCGTAATAAATTTGGATTACTCGTTAATACCTAAAATTTAGTATCTGGTAAAAACCTGAAAAGGTTATTAAAAATCTGTTTTAGAGTGACATATTTTAGCACGTCAGCCTTTCTCATATTTCATAAAGAAACTTACAAGTTTTTCTCACATACAAAAACATTCGTGATTTTCTTTCCAATATTTATAATTTTGCGTAATTCTTGACCAATTATCTCAAATTCTGTGAAGCTGAATCCTCACATTCTAGACTGATCACTATCGCAAAACCCCATTTGTGGTTCATGAGAAAAATCTGGAGACCTCAATTGTCAAAAAAGTGTTAATTAGAATTTTTTTTCTTTTTTAAATGTCATATAACATGAATGTTGAAAATTAAATTCAGGATGTCACAAAAGGATCAGTAATACACACAATTAGGTTTACTGATAATTTTTATGATCAGTAACACTTAAAAATATGTTTAGATATACCGCTGTATAACCAAACAGATACGAGTAATAATAAAAACGGTGTGAAAGCAAAGGTAGGATTCACACTCTACCTTTGAAGATTTAAGAGACGCTCAAGTTTTTATCTAGTCCATCATCACTACAAAGAATTTGATCGGAGTTGCAATGATCAGTGAGAGTGTAAATATTTTACTCTACCGTCTGCAAAGTACCAAGTTGGATACGATGTCAACCAAATATATTTTTAACATTATCCTTAGCAATTGTTTTAGGCAATAGGTAAAGATAAAAGCTCTAAAATTGCACTTTCACTAATCTGCTGCTTGAAAGTCAACGATCTCGACCATGATAATTGCCATTGTTGACTAGAGATGTAAAATTCCCGCGAATTTTGAATCTTAGACATTTACACCGGAATTTTGAAGGAATAAACTCAACCAATCATATTTCGTTTTATAGATTATTTTCTGTATATAGATGAAATGAAGCGAAGCAAAACTTTGCACTTGTAAATAATTTTTATGCAGAGTGATTGTTTAAAAAACTTTCTACAATAAGTAACAATTGCAGTGGAATGAACGCAAGTTGAAACGTCTCCAATCTCTACAAATAGCCGGCATCTTTTTCCAACTGTTTTCTGAAATTTTTATTACGTGGTTTAAATAATTAAAATTTTTTTTAAGAAATTAAATATTTGGGAACTTTGAAAATTCCCGGGAATTTTCAAAATTTCCATGGGAAAAAACGCGGTTTGTTCCAGGGAATAAACCAGGTTTTTTCCTATACTTGCAGCACATTTGTTGACCGACTCGTATCACTATCGTCTAATCGTAGTAGCCTATAAGTGGAATTAATAAAAATTCTGTTGAAATATTATTGCTGTTGATAAAAATATACTTCGCTGAAATACAATAGAAATTTCGAACATTTGAAATAGAATCGCATCTCTATTGAATTTATTGCCACAGTTCCGATGCGATTCAACTTCCTTAGTTCAATAATTTTATCAACCGACTATTTACTAATACCCCGCTCACATTGTACTTTTTAAATCAATTTAAAATTGAATTTGATTTGGCATAAAACTATACTGAAAACAGCGTTCACACTGCCTTATCCTTAAAATTGATTGAAAAATATTGTTTTTAGTGCTGAAAAGTATTTATTTTTATAAATTATATGATAGTTTTGAGTTTTTTAAAGTTGATCATTTTTTCAAAAGCATTTATTAGCCAAAAAGAAAGTAATTAATATCCTGATCGCACTACACTTTTAAAATCAATTTAAGGTTAAATCTGATTCTTGTTTCTTTCGTTACAGTTGAGATCATGTGTACGTTGCTTTATTTTACTTATAATTGGTCTGTGAGTTAAATAAATAATTGATTTCACCAATAATGCTGAATATACAATTTTGTCCACCAATCAAAAATAAGTTAATTTGTCAATGAGTTACAGTGATCATTTGGAATGAAAATGAATGTCTTAGTGGAATTGGTTATTCCATATATTCTCGGAAATTTTCTCTCTCGATACCGCTATTAAAATTTATCTTTATTTATTAATCATTAAATAAAGATAAATTTCATGTAGCATGTAGAGAACATTAAATATTAATATTTGATTGTTTATGAAAGCAATAAATAAATCAAGAGACGCGTTCTATTTATATTATCTGCAAGCAGCCCAATTCTTTGCTCCATTTTTTTTTTTTTTTTTTTTTAATCTCCATTACATTTATCGCCTTTAAAGCTGTATTCTGTCATTCAAGATTTTAAAACACAAACCAATTTCCGCGTTAAAAACATCCTTTGGTTCATACTCGGAAAGTAATAATTTCACTACTTCTTCAATTCAAATTCTGAAATTTTATTCACAGTTCCACTTTCACCATACAATTTTCTAAACCTTACTCAACCAGGTTTGGTTTTAAATTTTTGGGGTTAATCATCTAACTTTGAAACCTTTTATGTTTAGACTCATAGTAAAGTAGATGGATTTGCCTTTAATGACATAATCATCAACAGGAATATTCATTCATTTTTCTCAGACAAGCTAGTAAAACGTTTTCAGTTTAACATGTTTTGTTCCTCTACAATATTTTCGAGAGGGAGCACTTTTGCTGGTACTATTTCCTTCTTGAAGTTTTTTTTTTTTTTTTTTTTTTTTTTCTTAAATTTTAAAATTGAAGAGAGGTTGTTTTTTGGAATTCCATATTTTTTTGGCAATTTTTGTCTTATTTAATATTTTTTGTTATTTCTTGAAGAATTTTCTTTTTCATTTCAATTGATAAACACGATCTTTTCTTCAACTGCGACAAATCCTCAATGGAACCGGTTCAATCTCCTTGACATATGAAACTTTATAAATGGAGTTGCTTAAATGAAACGAAACCAACTACAAAACAAGAGTTCAAAGTATTACCCCCTTTCTATGTCCGGGGAGAAAAGGAGTCGAATTTCGGCACCATAGTTCTTTTCCATCAAACGTCTAATATCCATGCACCTTCGATTATTGTTGTCACGTTGTCTGTAATGACTACATTTCGTTGTTCAAGAATGAATCAAGTTCTTGAGTGTTATATAAAAATAAATCACATTAAAAAAAATCGAAAAACTATAAAATCCAAAAAATAAAAAGCGGAAAAAAAATTATTTGCAGAAACGAAAGTTCATAAACAAGTTTTTTCATAATTTTAATTCGTAAATGGGACTTAAAACTATCACTGTGTCTATGGGGTCAGAGTAGGGATTATAGCCACTATTTCGTAAAAACGAGATTTTGCTGTACTAAAAACCTTTTTGAATACACTTCTGTAATTAAGACAGTTAATACATTTGATATCTCTATTGATGATTGACGCTAGGAATACAATCAAGTAAAATAGAAAATATTTTGCTGGTGGGATTTTATTAAAAAAATTATTTTGTTATATCGAAATTTTATCTTCAAGATGAGATGGATTCGCTTGTGCTTTTTTAATATGTGAGAATAAAATCTTGCAATCATTTCTATACATTTTTAAAAAAATATTTCACACATGTACTCACATATATGTATATATTCAGAAATATAAACATATAAAGTCTTTTTATTACAATCAGGGTTGTTTCAATACAAATTATCTATACATAGCAACATTTAAATTTTGGAAACGTTATAATTCCTTATAAAATTTAAATATACTCTTTTTGATTCCGAAATTTTTAACACAGAGCTTGTGAAAAAGTAGAAAGACACAAGCTATTTTGGGGGTACACATGAGTCACAGGATAAATCAATTAGTACAGTTTTCATCAATAGATTTAATCCAAAAAATCAAGAAGAATGAACATCCCTGTCCAATGGACAAGTCTAATATTTCATTCTCAATGACAAACTGTAACTGTATTTGTGTTGAATATATGCTTAATTCATGAAAAATAAATATTTTTGTGTCTTCAAAAGGTCAAATTATACAATTTACTTAACTTACTCTTAAATTCAATACTATACAACTTGTACATCATTTTTCTACTATGCCTAAGCTAAATTATACAACTATAGTAAATTACAAGAGTATTGGTTAAATAAGGGGTTGAAATGCGGTTATGGTATCCTTTCTCACCAACTTGGCGATAAATGCGCCAGTGTGGTAACCAGGACTTTTTTTTTTATTTTTAATGCGTTCTTTATGGCAACCTGCGGAAGAGAGAATTTGAAGACTTAATAAAAACAAATTTTTATTAATATTAAAATAAACTGAAATATTAATAAAAAGCTAATTTTTATTAATATTTGAGTGTATTTTTGTTTTACAATTCTTAAAGAAAATATTGTTTTTGTTATCATTGGAATAACAAAAGTGAAAATCATATTTCATTTTCGTCGCCATAGCAACGGCGTTTTTGAAAACACGCTAAGCAGCATATCCAAAGAAAATTTTCACAAAATAAAGTATTTACTTTTAAATTTTTGATAACAATTCTTATCAAAAAAACTAAGAAAATTACATCATTTATGATAAAGAAACAAAGTTCAGTGTTAAAATAATATAATTTAAATATCTAGACCACAAAAAATAAATAAAAACATTCACACCTGAATTGTTATAAATCTTTGTTCATATTTACAGGAAAATGTTTTATATATTATCCATAAAGCATATTGATAATAAACTGATTTTAAGAAAATTTTGCAGACATTTTAACCAATATATGTATTATGTTTTTAATAATTTTCCTGATTAGTACATTTTTTTTATTTTTTATGAAATTCATTATTTGAAAGTCATGCTTTATTTTGATATAATTGCCAAAATACTATACACAATAGTTAAAATTTACAAAAGACATTGATACAAAAAACGTTTAATTCAGTTGCAAAGAAATATCAAAAAATTTCTATCAAAATGAAATAAAAAATGTTTCATTTTGATATATACAATACATTTATATTTTTATGTGGTGAAAATATATTTATATTTTATGAAATAGTTTTCATTTTAAAAAGTTTGAATTCATAACTATTTTTTCTGTTAGCAAGTCCCAAAGACAACACTCATTGAGCTATATTCATTTTGTGTGTGTGGACTGAAATATCAGAAATTTTGATTTTGTGTTATCCAATAAAACCGAATTTTATATATAACTAGCTAACACACACAATAGGTTTCATATAACACAAATATTCTTATTCCATTAGGAAAGTTTGTTAAAAACCCATCTGCATAATAATTCATCATAACTATTTCTTCTGTCCTTCTCCAGTGTCTGATTATAATATTACAAATCATTATCTAACATTACGTTATCCCGAATTCCTTATATTAAAGACTTGTTAATTTGGTTTTAATAACATTTCATAAATTAAATCCATCATATTTATTCATTTTTCATTACTCCACTTAAAAACTTTAGATTTAAGAAATGATTAGTTTTCTTATAGAATTTTAATTTAAATACCTTTCATTGAAAATTTAGTTTTTCAATGTTATAAACAATTATCTATAAAATTTAAAATATACTGAACTAGCACAGTAAACTATTTAGTTGCATACTTATGCACTATATTTAAAATATTTATTAAATATTCCAGCTATTTTTTGAAAAAGACAATTTAATGTTATGTGCGTAACAAATTTTTTTTGCCAAGTTATTCATATTTAATCTTTCATTATTTTCTACTTTAATTTACAATTATATTTTTACACTGAGACTTTATTATACCATTTAACTAAATGAAACTTTGTTTTTAGAAATATTTAATATTGTAACTCATTTGAATACTTAATATGTGTGACTCGTTTATATATTTAACAATATACTTCAACTTTAAATAATTAGTTTTTATGTTATAATTTACAAATTAATTTAATTATAAATAAATTTGCTTATAGAACAGTTCTGTTCTGATTTAGTTTTAAAATTCTTAATTGCAGCTAATATTGTGATTAACACAATTTACCAGCAAATTTTATTTGTAATTCAGAAATTAATAATAACTATATTTCTTCTCATTTTGAAGAAAAATACCTTCTTGTTATTTTTATTTTCTATAATGATTTGAGCATCTATTTTTGGATTAAATGCAATGCAAATGGGGCAAGCTATACTTGTGATAAGTTGTTGCAGATTCACTCTAATTTATTAAATAAGGAGCCGAAACAGATTTAATTGAAAGACAAATGATCATATCTAATAATCAATGAAAATTATAATCCTACAACTATTGCTCTAACTATCAGGTAGTAATAAATATAAGATTTTTTTATTTTTAAACAATAAATTTTATTATTTTTCTTCCCGTTATAAATAATACAAAGCATGTTGCTCCCAATTTCAAAATCAGAATGTTTATCAAAGACAGTACTGATTTCAGTAAAACGGTTTACATAACATGATTTTAATTCACAAAATAAAATTTTATTCAATTTTTTAATGTATTTTGTTTATGGGAATTATGTAACTAATTATATTTTGAGTAACATGACAATGGATAAAACATAATAAATATTTGAAATAAAAAATTAAAATTTATATACTCTCATAGTATAAATTATATTTTTTTAAAGTTCAGCCAGATTTCAATTGAAATAAATTTAGTGTCAAAGATTAATAAAATTGTTAAATAAGAATTTTGTAAAAAATGTTTTCCTTTGATTCTTTTATTGTAATGCATAAAAATTTATCAAAACAATCCTAGTTCTTAAAATATTAAAAAGGCCCACCTGCAAAAAATAAATGACAAGGGGAAAATATTAAAAGTCTAAAACTTCTTAGTATCTGGATCAAACTAAGAATTTTAATAAGATTGGAATGAAAATACCTTATACATTTCTTTCAAAAATTAAATGACAACAGCATATAAATAGAGTTGTCGCTGTATGGTGACTTTTTTTTAAATAAGTGCTAAAAGGACAAACCAATAGTATAAAAAATATTTTATAATTAAACAAAAATTTACACACCTAAAGTGAGAATTAAATTTATAAACATTTCAAGTGAATCCCTGAATGATAAATATAGAACTACCATCTATACATAGTAATGAATATAACTAAAAGGGGGAAAAATCAACTCATTGAATAGTAATTGATGAATGCAATTACATATGTGGCAAAAATGATTTTAATTTATATATTTTAAATTAAAAATTTCAATGTTATCAAAAATAAATATTGTAAGTTTAAAAAAATGTATTCATTAATAAATTGATATCAATATTCATGAGATCTTTCTCTTAAAAATTAATAACAATCAGAAGTATCTCAACTAATTTTATTTTTCATGCGATATACATAAAAACACCTTTCTTTTTACAAAAAGACTCAACATGACTTAAATATAAACATACATCAAAATAATAAGAAAAAAAAAAAAAAAACAAAACAACAACAATGCATAAGATATAACTACGTCTTCTTCTCATCTGTAAAATAAAATTGAAATAAAAATTAGAATTCATCTTATTGTTAAACAAATAACAATTATAAAATATTTTTTGAATAAAATTCTGCATTATTGTTCATTACTAAATAGCTAGTTTCTTAATATATAAACTTTAAATAAATAAATAAATAAATAAAAAAACTTTTCCAATAGATAATTTATATGAAATTTCTAAATAAATTCAGAAATAAAGGAAACAATTAAATATAATGTACACTCTTTTTCATTCAACATAAAACATTGTTTGAACATGCATTAAAGATATAAAAATTAGGAAATAATACCTTTGCCATCACAGGCAACAATTTTAACTTTGTCAACTCTGATCAATTCTTGCACTTCCCGAAATTCAACATCTTTCAATACAAATGTCCATACATTGTCACAAAATCTGTAAGTTTCTAAATGACCAGCCTTTAAAAAATTTAATAATTTCATCATTTTAGATTTTTTTTAATATGAAAAAATAAATAATGTAATTTAAAAGCTTTTAATAGGGATTTAGTATTAATATGCATCTATTTATTATTAAAACATGAGTTTACATAAATACATTTATAAAGTCTTTGGTAATTAATCATTTTAAATTTAAACTTAATATAATAAACAACTTATTTTAAAACAAAATGCTCCAAATAATCTAAAAAATAATCCTCACCTTGAATGTTAAACGGGATTTCACTTTCTGTGCCAAAGCAGTATTAATAACTTTATCAAACTGCAACAGTATTTTTAAAGCCAACTGATGAGTTATTTGTCCACACTAAAAAAGAAAAAAAAAATTATTACAATTATTAAATACATTTAAGTCACATTAAAATTATTCATTACAATAGCATTAATTCATAAGCAAATTGGTTTGTAAATTATTTTTTATTTACAAGTAAATATAGTAATTCAAGTCATATTTTCATAAAATTTTAATGTATACAATACTTTTATATGCACATGCCAAACTCGCTGCTACTGCCAATTTTTTCTTAATTCTTAACATTTCAAACACATTCTTAAATAATTTACAAATAACTGAAATTTTTTTTCTTCATATTATTAAATTTAGTGTTAATGAAAAGCTCTCTTTTCTTTGCAACTTTATTTCACTTTTATCATTTAACAATGCTCAATAATTTTTTAATGTTTGAATTTATTACTACAACTAACTTAATAGTTACAATTTCATACTTGTTTTCAAATACTATGTACACATTCTATGTATGTTTCTTTTATATGCTTTTTACTTAAAAGTGAGGATCGTTTAATATAAGTTTGATAATCTTTGTAATTTTATTAAAATTTTTATCAATTTTTATTAATCTATTGAAAGTTTTTAGAAATATGTAATTATATTAAAATTTTTTGCTTTTTTTATTCAAATGTATATTAAGTAGTTTTTACTCAACTGACTACAAAATTTAATTTGAAATGAATCCTATCTATAGTTATAATTACCAAATGTGCCATGCCACTAATTTTTTACAAAAGAAGATTCCTTTACAAAGAAATTTTTAACCTGTATGAAAGTTGACTACAGTTCTAACAGCCATAAGAATTGTTGCATTATATTTTATATAATTTGGAAAAGTGTTACAGTCCTAATTTTCTAAATTAACTAAATACATAACTTGGGAATAAGTGAATAAGTAAGTTAAGCTTGAGTAAATTGCAGACAATTTTGATCAATTTCTTTTTGTTTGATCATCACATCAAATTTTTGGCATTTTGTCTTTGGGCACTAGGCTGGAATATGGATTTGTGTGTGAGTGAATATGTTACAATTTTTTACTTTGTTCAACATGAAAGATAAGAAAGAATTGATTTAATCATGGTGTATAAAGAAAGAATTGATCGCTTCAAATTATTAATGTCATGAATGAATGAGATTATACGAATAAAAAAGTTTTGTTTAGGATACATTTGAATGGATATGTTAGAAAAAAGGTGTGAATACACATGATGTTTGCAGGAGTATAAGAAAGGATTGGTTTTACTAATAAGTAAGTTAAGTATGAATGATAATTTTGCATGTTTCTAAAATGTGGTTTGGAAGATGTATGAATTATTATGTTGTAAATCATAGGTTCCCAACATGGGCGATAACTCCCCCTTGTGGGCATATCAGGCTTTTAGGGGGGCGGTAAAAAAACCCAGAGAAAATTAGGGGGCGTTGATATGGCACAGAGGGGCGTTGGAAAATTAGCCAAATATAGTCTAAAAAAGACTTTAAAATCACGCTGTTAATTCATTTCCATCATGCATGCGAAAATTCACATATTTTGTTATGAGACTTCACTGTTCAGAGAAAGACATACCTCTCTAGTAAGTACGATTCTAGGGCTGCATGTGCTAAAACTAGCAAACTATCTTGCCAATTTGGCAAGATGCACTCCAAAAAGTCCCAGAAAACTGTTGACTTTTGTTGAAAGAGTCACCATTTTAGTAAAAGGAGCAGTAGAACCGGAGTTCATAATATCAGAAGGAAAAGCCTTCAGTGCAAAAATCTATTTTTATTGTACATATTTATGTTACGGCCAAAGCCCGAAGTTCGGCCAGTTCGCGCTTTGGCCAGGAGGTTTGGCCAAAGTCCGAAATACTTGAAAATAATATTGTATTTTATACTTAGGCCGGCCATTTTACGAAGTGGCTGGGAATTCTTGGCCAAAGCCTGATGTGATAATGATAGATTGAGTCTATGGAGCAGAAAAAGACTTAGGATCACCTTTAAAGGTAGTTGACAAATTGAGCACTCAATTTGCCTCTGTATTCATACTCGATACGCAACGCATTTGCTCAACATATAATTCGTCATTTTGAACGGCGCAAATCTAATCTTCACACTATCACATTGTTACAGCATATGCGTTCACTGAATAGTTTCTACTTGTTGAACACACAGAAGTACTTATTTTTAACTACTTCATTTTTAACAGTGTGTAAAACCATCTGCTCTTGATTTCTTTTTTCCCACATTGGCTGATCGTTCCAAGCCACTTCGCGAATTGGCCGCAACATTCAGAAAAAATGTCACTGGGACTAAAAAATGCCCCTTACAAGCGGCAACGATAGCGAGATCTCCAACTAAACTGTATTCTAAGAGAGTCTGTAAAAGTGCGTAGGCTACGTTGGATGTGGGAAAAAAGTAGACCGCCGAAATAAGCGGCGGCGGAGTAGACAAATCGTCGCCAGTGGTTTACCAGACCAATTGTAGGTAGCTAAAAATAGAACACCGCAGAATGCCACAGACTCATTCTCACTCTTTATCGTTCATCGCAGCATGTACTGTGTACGATGAAAACGGCGTTGTATTAATATTTTGCTACTTAAACTTATATTATTTAAACCAGCAGTATCCCTTGCAGCTCCTTTAACTTGGATCAAGTATAAGTAAAGAAAAATCCATGTCGGAAGCAAAAAAGAAGAGGCGGCAGTACAGTGCGGATTATATAAAATACAGATTTATCGAAAATCAAATCCACCATCTCCATTGTGCCTTATTTATCAAAACACATTTTCGAATGAAGCGATGAAACCTTCTGGGTTTCAGGATCATCTTAATAAAATGCATGAGAATAAGAAAGACAAAGATATGACTTATTTTCTAGAGATAAAAAAGAAGATTGAAAATCAGCCAACTATATCAAAATTATTTTCATCAACTTCTAAACAAGACAATGACGGACTTCGAGCTTCGTACAATATCTCAATGTTGATTGCTAAAACAGGCAAGCCACATACTACTGGGGAAGATTTAATTTTACCAACAGTTAAAGAAGTAATAACCACCGTGCTCCATAAACCAGCTACAGATATTATCCGAAAAATTCCTTTGAGCAATAATTCTGTGCAAAGACGAATTGATGAGATGGCTGAAAACATTGAAGAATCGTTGTGCAATTATCTGCAAACTTGTCAATTTTCAATTCACCTGGATGAGTTCACTTTACCAACCAATGAAGCATTGTTATTGTCATATGTGAGGTTTATCAAAGATGAAAAAATATGTCAAGAAATGTTGTTTGCTACCAATTTGGAAACAGATACAAAAGGAGAAACCATATTTGATATACTGCAAAAATTTTTTGATGAAAAATAAATTAATTTTAATAATATTTTGTCGGTTGCTATGGATGGTGCACCGGCTATGACAGGGTGTCACAAAGGCTTCATAGCATGCTTAAGAAATAAAGTTCCGGGCATGCTTGCTGTGCATTGCGTAATTCCTTGACAGCATTTGGAAGCAAAAAATTTGAGCGAATGTCTCCATACATCGCTCAATATGTTATAACAGCAGTTAATAAAATCAGAAGTAACTCGTTCAATGACAGATTATTTAATCAAATTTGCATTGCAAATGATGAAGATTTCAATTGATTGCTGCTTCACACAGAGGTGCGTTGGCTTTCAAAAGCTACTTGTTTGACTTGATTTTACAATCTGTTTGAATCTGTAATAGAGTTCCCAGGAAACAAAGACACAGAATTGCGCGACAACCTCAACACATCAAAAAACGATATTGCGTACTTAGCAAACCTCTATAAATAGTTTAATGATATCGATCTCCAACTTCAAAGAGAAGACTTAAACTTGATTAAGACTAAAACTAGCATTGCTGCTTTCGTGTCTAAACTGCTATTATATAAGAGAAATATAGGCAGACATGAATTCAATAACTTCCCATGTTTATCAGCAGTATCATTCAAGTATGACGACTTGCTTGTTTACTGTCAGCACTTGGAAAACCTCTACAATGACTTCAATGAACAATTCGAAAACATTTTAAACATGGACAAACCAGACTGGGTTTTGTATCCTTTTTCCAATATCAACACAGCAGGATCATTTCAGTTAGAAGAAGAACTGACGACAAATGAGGAATTAAAAATTAAATTCAAGAATGGCTACCAAGAATTTTGGCTGCAGAAGTGGATTACGCAATTGTATCCAAGATTATGATCGATTGTGCAACGATTTCTGCTAGCATTCCCATCTTCATGTTTAGCAGAACGTGGATTTAGTGCTGTAGCAACATTGATAACGAAAAGGAGAAATCGGCTCCATGTTACTGAACGCAGCGATTTACGATTGTTTTTAAGTAAAATCGAGCCTGATATTAACAAGATTCTTAAAATGCATCAAATTCAGCCTTCTCATTAGTTAAGTTAGAAATTAGATGCCTTTAAATTTTAATAAAATACTTTTCAATAATAATTAAGTATGCCCTTTGAGTGTTCTCTGAAACTGTCAATTTATTTAGAAAGCAATAGCTTATTATGGATTATTTCGTATCATCAAAACCCCTGTCTGTCCTTATAACAAGTAAGCTAAAACTTTTATTCTTTTTTAAATAATGAAGAAATTCAGTAGCGTTTCAATTCCAACAACATTCTATCTATTAGCAATTTTTTTTCATTTAATTCTTGTTTTCACCATGCATTATCTACGCTCTTATTTCTCTAAGGGGGCGGTGTTGAAATATTCACTAGAAAAGGGGGCACCAGTTCAAAAAAGGTTGGGAACCTATGTTGTAAATGAATTGAAATTGAACAAGAATAGTTATTGATTGGTTTATATTTTGCCAAGAAGTTTGTATGAATGCGATTGTGAATGATAGTGTAAAAATTGGAGGAGTAAATGTTGAATTTGATAAGAGAAAAGTTGGAAAAATGAAGTATGGAAGAAGCAAGCCTGTGAATGGACAATAACTGTTTAGAGGTATAGAAAGAGGATCAAATAAATAATTTTTGGAATAGTTGAATGCCGGACAAAATAGGAATTGTTGCATGTGGTTTAAGAATGGGTCTTGACTGAAAGTAAGATTGTAGGATAGCATACAAATGTTTGTCAGATGAGGGGTTTAAACATTTGAAGGTAAATCATATTGTATGTTTCAAAGACCCTGATACCAGTGCATACGCAAATTCAATTGAAGGTACATGGTCGGCAAAAAAAGTATTCTTAAAAACCATATCAGCCATACAGAGGGTACGTTTGAACATTACCTTGATGAATACATATGGTGGCACTTATACAATCATTCTTTAATGAGGATGTATTTAGAGCAATTTTAAAATCTGTTGTTGAGCTATATCTTCCAATCAGAAAAGAACAGCAATAAGAAAGTAAATGCTACTTTTTAATTTTTTATCTTACACATTTGATTAATTTCTTTATTGTTTACATATATTTTCATTACGCATTCACTTTGTCCTGATGTATTCACTTGCCACCATTGTTGTTTTTTGCTTGGCATCATGTAGTTCTGGCTGGCATTGTTTATTTTTTGACACCAAGGGTGTGGACTCTCCTAGGACTTTATTGAAATTGCAAATGAAATTTGCATGATTATGAAATTCTTTACATAATTTCAGTTGGAAAGAGAAGTTTGTTCCCATATTCCTACTTTTGAAAAGCAGAGGCTAAAATGGGATCTTACCATAAATTTTCGAATGTTCAGTTTGTAAGAAATCGAAATATTTTATAGTATCAAAAAATATTAGGGTAAAACTAAGTTTAGGGTGCACAAGGCAATTTTTGTCGGCACTGAACAATCAATTGCTCTGTTGCAATCTGAATACGATTGGGTTTTGGCCAGCTTGGCAAGAATCAAGAGGGCACCCTTAAGTATAGGCTAACCAATATTAGATAGCAAATTTTAACATATAAGGCTGATTGCACAATAGATGTTATTAAATGAATAACACTAATAAAAACAACATCCTGGTTTAGTCAATTCGTTACTATAATGATTGTTATGTTTAAGATTTAATTATGATCAAGTCTAAGAAAATTACAGTCTTTATTCATAATATTAAGACTGAATTCTCTTTATTGTATTCCACACAGCATATAATTTGAAAAAGCATTGCAGTGATTGCAAATTACAGAATAATTAACTTTTAGCAGTTTGGTTTTTTAAAAAAATGCACATTATTATTCAATTAATAGAAACATAATATGAATAATGACTAAAAATTACATTAACCATCTAAAATGTTCTATACAATAAGAATAATTAAATGTTTAGTGTAATTGACAGGTGGTTCATAAAAGTTACAATACATATTATATGATAATACTCAATAAAATACAGGCGGCTGTATCCCAGTGTACGGTATGCTATTTTTATACAATTAATATAATTATACAATATACAATTAATTTAATTATATAATATAAAATTATATTATTTTATAGAAGTGTAATGGCTCAGATTTACTGTACGGTCGCTCTTGGCGCGATTTTTCGAAGTAGGCGATAAATCGCCAAATATGGTAACCCTGAGATTCTGACAACCCTAATCGAACAAATCGAAGAATGTAAGCGCCATTTTTAATTCTTTGTTCACCACGTTGGTTGTGCGTTGTGCCGGCAATATTTTTTTTTTTTTGTTTTGCTCCCTCGTTCGCTTTGTGATATTTTTGTGATGGCTTCTGGATGGGGAATGTCTGAGGTAAGTGCAAGAATGTTTGGAATGGATGATGTTATGTGGTATGATGAGAATGTGAATTTAAGGTATTTGTATGGTTTGGATGAAAGGAAAGAGACATTTGATTTTTGTATGAAAACTGGATTGATTGAAAGTAAATATGATTGTTGTCAAGAAAATTGTAATGTTTTTTAGTTGTTTATTGTTTACATTTTAAAATTAACAATTTCGAAATTGCTGAATGTTAAAAGGTATATTAATTATGTACTGTGGGTGTGTTTAAATATTTATGTGAAGTAACTAAATGCAGGTTTTTAATTTTGATTCAAAACCGAAAGTGTGAAGTCTCTTAAGAGGTGAAATTCTGATTCATTTTATATTTCGAAAGTACTTGCAATGGTAAATAATATGTATATTTTATTGTTTTGATAATTCTGATTCATATTATTTTAAAGTGAAATATAATATACTAAGATACTTGAATGAATGCATATTACTAGAACTTATTTTAATGGCTTATTTAAATTTAGATCATGATTTATATAAGTAGTATATTCTTTTAGCTTGCTTTAAATAGTTTTCATTTAAGAAAGTGCATTATATAATTAAAATGGCAATGTGTTGAAATGAAAATTTAAACTATAAATTTTTCAATATATGAATTAAGTATTTGAATAAATCTAACATTAAGCAATTGGTGGAAGAAGAGAGGTATGTTTATTATTAATATTTTTTATGATGTTTATTGTTCGTTATTTACGGTAATCTAATTATTAAAATTAAATTAATTTTAGTAATTTAGTCGTCATTTTTTTAACATGCAATATTCTGTTTATTTTAAAACCTCGCTTATAAATATTGGCGAGGTTGGCAACA
>JAPDSC010154287.1:0-22731 GCA_026290005.1 Latrodectus geometricus
TGTAATGTTAATCTTTAGGAGTTAATAGTGGCCTAGTAAAAAAATGCGGCACATTTTCATTAATGGATTTTTCATGAAAACATGCCAAATTTTAGAAATAAATCATTTTAACTAACAAACCTTCTTTTAATATTAAAGACAACTAAATGCAAAGAATAACTACATCACTCAAGAATATTTTAAAAGGGATTTTTTATATTAGTTTCTTTAATTTTGGCTATTAAGTATTTAGTTTATTTATCTAAATATAATAAAATGATAGCATGTAAATTTTTTTTTATTCATTTCATTATTGCAACCGTTAGTAGCATTTATTTTTGGGGATAATTTCCCAAAATTTTGGTTCGATTATCCAATATTTTGGGGATAATTTTCCAAAATATTGGATAATTGATAGCTAAGCGAATAACATCAGTATGAAGATTTTGTAAAGACCTATGGTCCGGTAAAATGGAAAAACATTTAATGCTCACAAATTTTTGAAGTTACAAATTTATTATCCTTATTACATATATAGAAAAAGATTACCAAAATAATAATACAAAATTTAATTACTTCTTAAAAACGTATAGTTATATACTTAAAAAAATAACTGTCTTTTAAAGAAAAATCTTTTGACTACATCTAATAAATCAGATTAACTATAACAAATATTGATATTTTCTAAGAATTGCGAAAAACATTTAAATTTTGCTACCATATTCCGGTAATTAATTAATTCTCTTTTAGTGTCAAGCACAGCAATAAATAGCGATTTGGCAACACTATTCCTAAATTCATACTGCTTTGAGTGACCTTCCAAAGACCTAGAAGAAGATTTCCCAATTCAAGGACGATTTTCCGCCCGCAGTCGAAATTGCATTTAACTTGGCGTCAATTTTCATGATGGGGCCCACATTTTACGAAACGCTTGCATTAAAATAATTAGCACCTAATGAATTTATCGGCATATATAATTGGAAACTCTTCTGAAATTTCGGATGAATGAGCAGGATGGGATATTAATCGAGGGAAAAGTGTCATCAATTAATGCAGTTTTCGTGGCATACACCAAGCGCAGAAGAACCATGCGTTATATGTTTATAATTTTTTTTAATTAAAAAAAATCTACTGACACTTCACTTATTATGCTGAAATATAATTAGTTTCATTACTAAATAATAGCGTAGTTATTATTGTAAATTTAATTAATCTAAATGCAAATTTAAAATATAATTATGTCTTCTATGCGCTTATTATTATTATTATTTTTTTTATCTTTGTACTGTAATATAGGACAGTTGTTTCATTAGAATAATTAAAAACACAGTTTCTTTAAATATAAGTTATTTCACTGACTTATTTGTATGGTAATGTTGCTCTAGTAATAATACATTGTACTAATTCATTATATACTAATATCATTATAATTAATTCATTATATATTAATACAATATATATTAATTAATTCATTATACTAATTGAATGGATAATTTATAACTATTTTATTTATACTTTTGATCGTTAAAGGATTAATAATTGAAATTGACAATCATTTGCAGTTATTTCTTTTCTGGTTTTTAAGCATTTTTAAAGAAATAGATGATATATGTATTTGGTTATTTGAAACAATGTTTTTTCTGCAAAATTCCTTTTCCAATGTCATCTTAAATGTCACCATTTCCTTCCTTAAATATTTTTCAGTCATCATTCTTTGCATCTTGCTATCTCATCATCTGCATTGGTATCATTTTTTTCTTCTCAAATCTGACATTTAATTCTTTCTTAAATTAAATACTACTTCTTAGAGAAACTCCCACCTGTATCCACTCTCTTAAAGCAAAAAACTACTGTACACAGTAAAAATTGTATAACGAACTACTGTCATAGTAAAAGTTGTATTTGGAACTACTTTTACAGTGAAAGAGGATTTTGAACTATTGAACTCAATCAAAATTACATTTTGAACTACTGTACACAGTAAATATTGTATTTTGAATTACTGTACACAATAAAAATTGTATATTGAACTATTGGCACAGTAAAAATTGTATAATGAACTATTGTCATAGTAAAAGTTGTATTTGGAACTACTTTCACAGTAAAAGAGGATTTTGAACTACTGTACACAGCAAAAATTGTATTTAGAAATACTCTCACGGTAAAATTGGTATATTGAATTTCTGTCACAGTAAAAGTTGTATTTTGAACTATTGTACACAGCAAAAATTGTATTTTAAAGTACTGTACACAGTAAAAATTGTATTTTGAAGTAATGTATGCAGTAAAAATTTTACAGTGAACTACTGTCACAGTAAAAGTTGTATTTGGAACTACTTTCACAGTAAAAATTGTATTTTGAACTGTTGAACATGGTTTATTCACAAACCACACTTGACACGCGTCCTCGTTGGAAGAAACTACTGATGTCTTTTGTTGTCTTTCTTTCGCATTTTTTCTTGAACTTTATTGAACATAGAAATAATATTCTCACATTTCTTAATTGAGACGGTGGAGTCACTAAAATGCATTAACGCTTATTTATACAGTATATATATATATATATATATATATATATATATATATATATATATATGGTTGTCTGGATTAAGCGAGGTCTGGTTAGTATTAATGAGGGTTTACTGTACTTGGAAAAAAGCTTTAAATTTATTTTCAAGCAAAATATTTTGGTAGTGAGTTTTTTTATATGCGAAACTTTAACGTTTCCCACAATCGAAATAAAATTTCTTTATTTTTAAATTTTAAAGAAACTCAAAATATTAGGAAATACTGTTACGTATTTTTTTTATAATAAACGTATTTAATAAAATAAAGTAGTTTTCTTTTCTTTTTTAATTATTTGCGGTAAAAATTGAAATTTAAAATTCGAAACATTTTGTGAGACATTAAATTTTTTTTATTCTAGGCAAAAATAAAATTTAACATAAATTTTATTTAAACAAATTTTTGTTATAAATTCTTTTAAATATTTTACCAAGTTTTTTTTTTTTTTTTTTTTTTTTTTTTTTTTTTTTTTTTTGAATAATTTTAAGCAATTTTTGTAATTTATGGTCATTTTCTATCGTGTTCAATATTAATTGTAATTTTTCTCTAATTTCTATTCAAAAGAGACAAAAATGGACAGTTATTTTGTGCAATATTAATGAGCTGCCTTGGACACCATGCAGTTTAAATCCATCTCCTTCTGTTCTGAGCTTAAAAAAGTTACCCTCCATTAGCACATACACAATCAAAACGAAAATATATTTCTGCAAAAGTTCCAGTTTGAAAAACAATATGATAGAAGTTTTATATTTAAAAAATGACAACACAGAAACATTTAATAAAAATTTTGAATTATAAATATTTTAAATCTGTAAATATTAAAATATATTTACAAATTTAGAATATTTATAATTTAAATTTGTCATTTTTTTTTCTTTTAATACCATATAAAGAAATAGAAATAAATATTATTCTCTAAAGGTGTCTTATTGTAGTAGTATAACGCTTCATTGATTGTTGTCTTAAATAAAAAATAATATATGTCCTAGCTTCATACGAAATCTCTTTCAAACAATATAATGCTTGAACGTACGCAATGAATGCTAAAAAAAAAAATTCTAAAACTATTTACTATGTTTCAAAAGTGGGCGTACTTAATACAAAAATTTCTTTTTAAAAAAGAATTTAATTGAAAGTAGTTTTTATTTAAAGAGAACTATGTAATGTAGGCCGCTTAGGTGCTTTTTTTATACAACTTAATATTTTCCTTCCAAATAATCTTAATTTCTCTCTTCCTTTTCCTAATCATCCCTACTGGAGTTCTTCGTCCAGCCTTTTAATGTCTCCCATGGTTTCAGTTAAGGAACTCGTCCTACGCATCGCTTTCCAGTCTCCAAAAATGCCTTAATAACATGCCAAAGATATCAAGCCAGCGCCAAATGAAAAAAAAGGGAGCCATAAAAGAAAGCCAAATAGAAAAATCTAAATCAATTTTTGCCTCTTTCTCTGTTTACACTCTGTTAACAGTCGCGAAGATTTTTAATTGAAGTTTCCTCGTGAGTCGGGGCTCATTATAGATTTTGGTATTTAAGCGTCATTAGTAAGGAAGGACAGACAGACCTGAATATCTTCTCTTTATTTTTATGTTATGAGGGAGCCTGATTACTCCATTTTTCTTTCTTAGTAAAGAGTTAATTTAAGAAAAAAAAATTGCTCTATAAGGAAATGCCGATAAAAAGAACTGTGAAATTTCGCAGTCATCTTCTATTAAATAAATGGCAAAAAATGTTAAATTAAATTCTTCTTAGAGACAGATACTTTAAGACGCTTTAAACAATGAATTTTTCAACTTTGAAATAAGAGACGAATGGCAAATATTCATATAAATGGTTAAAATATAATTCAATCTTCTCAAAATTAATTACTAGCTTTGACAATAGGTAGCAATGTATGATGATGCCACAATACGTGTCCTATTTCGTAGCATTTAAAAAAACACTGCAAAATTGTCTTCAAAATTAGCAAACAGTTGTTGATATTATATTATATAGTTACACTAGAAGACAATGAAATCATGTCTTAGAGTTTCACAACTGATTCTTCGCTAGTTTAATAAAAATATATAGCTTAAATAATTAGCGCCATCTATATTTAACATTTATAACTAACTTTGACAATAGATGGCACTGTTTATAGCTATGTTTTTCAATATATATAAACTTTTCTTCATTTACTTGTTGATCGAGGCAGTGGTGGGGTGGTTGGTTAAGGAGTCATTCTCGTTATTGGAAAGAAGTGAGTTCGTATTCCAGCTTAGCCGAAGATCCTCGTGTTCAATAATGGCGCCTTTGGCATGTAAAATCGCAATGTCCTCCATGTTCTCATTCGAAGTTAATAACCCTGTAGATATTAGGAGCCAGGTCTTGGGTCTTCTCTGAATTCCTATCTCTAAATTGGAACACCCAGATGGTGCTGCCATCTACGAGTCAAAGCCGTACTTCCACATTCGTATGAAGATGCTCTGTTCAAAAACGGAAGACGCTCTTTCTGACTTCACTCGTCGAGGGCCTCACGGGCGGGCTTGGCTTCATCAAGAGTCAGAAGTAACAACAACTTGTCGATCACTCAATTTAAGAATGTTTTAATTTCAAAACTATAGTTTTCTTTATGACAGTTTTAACATACGTCCCACCGGACAATAATTAGACATTCAATACGTATTATTTATCTGTAATTTGGATTAATATATACATAAAGTAAATAGAACATTCAAGATAATAAAATTAATGGAAGGCCTCCTTTAAATAGAATTTACATAAAGAACATTACGTTATATAACTTTAAAAATGAATAAATAAATAACAAGCCATTTCCTTCACTAAATCGTTTTTGCTTGACGGTTAAAATTTGAATTAAAATTTCTTAATTTTGGTAAGTGTATAATTTATAAATACAAAAGATTATAATTAAATATTCAGAAATTTTGAAATTTGAATCGTCTTCAATGTTTAAGGAATTAAAATACCTAGTTCTTAATATGATATTTAGGTCATTTTAATATTAAGTTTAAATCAAATCTGAAGTAATTGAACAATGTCAAGATTAATGTCAAGTAATTGGATCAATGTAATGACAAATACCTCCTCGCAATATTTAATGGCTTAATAAAATTTATTTTTTTTTTCCAATGGCGCGCACTTGGCTTATTAACCGTTTGCCACAACAAGGCCGGAAACAGCTACTCCTTTATCGTTACCCGGTGAACCCCTGTGAATCAAGTCACGGAGGCGAGTAGCATTACCCACATCACACCACTACAAACCCGTTTATAGCGCGGGTCACATTCATCCATCATCTGAGGAATGGACAAGAAACACAGAGAAAGTACATCCATGCCCGAGCCGAGATTCGAACCAGGTCCTCCCATACGTATTCAGGCACGCTAACCACTAGACAGAATGGGTGGCATAAAATCTATGATTTGAATGTTTATTTTCACATTAGCATTAAAAAAGTTTTAATAACATGAATTTCGGTGGATTTATAAATTAAGCTTTTAAATTCAATTACAATAAAATTTAAAAACTTTAGGTTATTTTTTTGCGTGTGCTAGCTAGGTTGACAGTATGGGGTGCTCTGTTCCACTATTTCAACTGAACTGTAATTTTGTGTGGACTTCGATTTCTTCAGTATACACATGACATAGGTATCCGTTTTTTGGGCAGGCAACCATTCATACAAGCAAAAGACAAAGACAGGAGTAAGAGAAAATACATCCATGCCCGAACCGGAATTCGTACAAATGACCTTCCCGTCAGGCACGCTGATGACTAGGACGGGAGGCTGGACTTACGTTAATTTCAAAAAATGCGATAGCTTCCAAATTTTTTTTAGACAATTTTATTGCAAAAATTTCATACTATTTTCTTGATAAAATTTGGACGTGGTATAAATTATAATCGAGTACTGAATTATAAGTTTTTATACAAGGACAAATTTCATATTTACATAAATTATTAACTAATATTTATCAAATTTTTATGCAAGCATAATTTTGATGTTAAGTAAGCCATAATTTGAAAATCACAGAAATTTTGGGAACATTTACAATTTTCAGTAATACCACAGTATTCAGTGATTTTACAAATTATTTTCTTTCAACAAATTAGTCGCCTACTCTGTCTAGTGGTCAGTGTGCCTGACTGCGGATAGGGAGGTCTAGGTACGAATCCCGGTTCAGGCATTCATGTATTTTTTCTCTCTCCTGTCTTTGTCCTTTCCTTATATGAATGAAGTGTGAATGGTTGCCTACCCTGTAAATGGGTTCTTATGGCATGTGTGTTTACTTGTATATAAAAAAAATCCTCTCCTTCAATCCTATAAGCATAGAGCTCCAAAATTGTCCGTCATAACCCAACCTCAACAAATTGCAAGTCCTAATGAACTTCATTGAACTGGGATACAACTAAATTTAATCCCAGGGTAGAAGTGGATTACAATCAAAAATATTTTTCCCACAAAGTCACACTCCTCAAAAATCAAATATATTTCGGAAAGAAATAAAAATACGCATAAATAGGCTTTTCCCGAGACAATCGAATTTTGATCGATAATAAAATACCCGAAATCAAATTCCAACATGTGAACTATAATATCAATTATGTGATATAGGCAGTGAACAATCCCGGCATCCATTCAGAAACACATGCGGAAAATCATACCGTAAGCATATTCGAAACTCAATTATGCTCTTTTCAACGCTGGTGCGAAATAACGTTGCATAATTCGGTAACGAAATAGACAAGAACACCAAAGCGCGCGTTTTCCTATTTCGCTATCCCCTTACTAATTACCTAGGATCGACCTTAAACACAAATATGGCTTCCGCCGCGTTATAATTGAATGGATTCATTAGCGGAAAGAGCCTTTCCTGTCTACAAAGCCTTTGGCTTATTTTCCACCAGTAAATAATCTCCACCAATTGTATTGCTGGAATATGGAACGCATTGCATTTTGGGTAAGAATTAATTTATGAGAGTGCTCGCTAATTTATGTAAATAATTCTTGATTATTTCCTGATTATAACTCCTTATTCAAGGAAACTTATTTCGAGACTAAATAATTTTTGATACAAAAACTGCGATTGCATTATTTTTCGCCAGCGGGGAAAATTTCCAAAGAATCGGAACAATTTTTAATTTTATCCCTATTTTAGGGAAATATTTATTCAACTAATTCATAAATTATCTGAAAATGTTAAAAATGTTTCATTACTCAGAAATGCATTTTCCTAATGAATTCTATTTGGAATAAACTGTTCAAATATATATGGAGATTTAACAATGCGCAGATTCTAATAAAAAAAAAAGGGATTTTTGAATTATAATAAAGGAAAGTTTGGGAAATATGCTCATTTTTAAATTTACCTTTTCCGTAAGAGAACATTAATTTCTAGATACAATATATTAGAAGGAGATATATTTATATTTAAAATGCGAAGAGCTTGCATTTTCTAATTGCGTAAAATTTTAATTACTTAGCAATACATAAATTCTAATTTCTCAGTAATATTCTCTGCCTTAACAAATATGGAGCAATGGGTTGCTTTTCATTGTTTAAAAATAATTATTCTTGTAACATTTCCATTATGTTGATTAAATCTATTTTTATAGTATGTATAAGATTACCTACAATACTTATTTACAAGAGAAAAAATATCTTTGATTACATAATGTTTCTTAAAAATAAATTTATATGAAGTACAAAATAAATTTAAAAAAAACAAAAAAAAAAAAAAACCATTTAAATTATTCCTGACAATGTAAGCTAACCATAAAGTGGATGTTGATTTATTTATTGCTTGTATAAACAATCAAATATTAATATTTAATGTGATTTACATGCTACATGAAATAAATTTATCTTTCCTTAATGATTAATAAGCATTTATTTTTAATAGCGGTATCAAGAGAGACAAATCTCCTAAAATATATAGAATAACCAATCCCACTAAAATATTGACCAACATTTTCTTTCCATCTGCTCACTAAAGAGGTAATTCCAATGACAAAATTGACTTGTTTTTGATGGGTGGATGAAATTGTATATTCAACATTATTGGTGAAAAAGATTATTTGCTTAACTGACAGACCAATTATAGGTAAAATAAAGTGACGTATACAAATGATCTCAACTGTAACGAAAGAAACAACCACTTTATGGTTAATAAAAACCCTTGTTGTTGTCGTGTGCCAGCCAGGCTGGCAATAAGGGGTGCGCTGCTCCACTTTTCCAACTGAACCATATTTGGTGTGGAGTCCGACTTCCTCAGTACACACAGGCCATAGGTACCCGTTTATAGGGTAGGCAACCATTCACACACACACACACACACACACACACACACACACACACACACACACACACACACACACACACACACACACACACACACACACACACACAAAAAAGGATAAAGACAAGAGAGAGAGAGAAAGTACATCCATGCCCGAGCCAGGATTCGAACCCAGGTCCCACCCATCTGTAGTCAGGTACGCTAACCACTAGACAGGTTGGGCGGCAATAAAAACCCTTAAAACGTGTATATAATGAACCAAATTACACTATTAAATAATCCGAGTATGTTTTTCTTTTAACCTGTAACTGTTAATTTTGATTCGTATTATAACTTTTCATCGGTATCAAAAGGGACATCTTAAAAAAATAACTTGAACATGCAAAGTAATTTCTTTTTATAATGTTAAACAACTTGAGAGCTGTCAGAGCAAATCAAAAATAAATATTTCACATTTTTAAAATGATTTCAATTTGGGTTCGTCAGAATTATACCAGTTCTCGACTCAAACTTAGAATGAATGTCTGCATTTGAATTTAATTTTTTTTTTTGTTTGTTCTGCTTTGTTTACCACGACAAAATGTACTTAATATTCACTTCTTTTGCTAGCAAGACAAAATTGTAGAAAAATCACTAAAAAGTTTTCGTTTTAAATGAATATTTATATTTTAAATGTTATCCACTATTTACATTGACTATTGAAAACATTGACATTGACTTTTTACATTGAAAAATGTGTGAAAAGTATAAAGGCCTATCAAAAGCTCTCAAGCTCACAATTTCCCATTAACATTGATAGTAGAAAGAATAACTTTATACATATTTGAACAATTGTTATGATACTTTAAAATAGGTCATGTAATATTGATCAAATATTTAAACTCTATTTACAGTGAATTTGCATTGAATTTATACCCTCTTTATTTAATAAGGACATAAAGAAAAGTTGCTTAAATTATAAATGTTTGGTGATTGATAAATAAACAAGCAAACAAAACAATATAAAATTTTCAGAGCCTATTCAACTCAATTCAGCATTGAAAGCTGATTCACTCTCAACGCAGAATCTTGAAGATATGGGGTATACAGCTTGACATGTCAACATTAAGAGTATTAACCATTGCTTAACGAAGGTTACTTGAAGAAAAGCGTTTGTCCAAATAAATAATTAGGATTGGTAACTG
Source organism: Latrodectus geometricus (assembly GCA_026290005.1). NCBI lineage: Eukaryota > Metazoa > Arthropoda > Arachnida > Araneae > Theridiidae > Latrodectus > Latrodectus geometricus. The sequence goes on from JAPDSC010154287.1 coordinate 10,024, forward strand.
AAACTTTGAATTTATGTATGAAGATTATCCAAAATGTTTAATAAGACATTTCAAGTGATAAATGCAATCAGATCACATTAATTCTACATTTGCTTTTATTTATTTATATAATGAGAAAAGTTAACATTGCGTTGTCTTGCAAAACGATTTCTGACATTGAAATAATGACTGCACAATTTATTATATGACATTTTATTATGGGGAAAAAGTAATCCATTATTTTTTCGGTAGACGTCTGTAGTGATCAATATCTCGTGAGGTATCTGTCAAACAATTTCAGATTTATGCTCGTTGGAAAGGAGACATTTGACACTAAAATATTCTCTTGCGGTTTTTTGTTTGATTCATTCAGTTACGAGTACAAGGTTTTAAAAATGAAAAACAACAAACAGAAAATTCGATACATTTTAGTTTTTCTTTTATAATGGCGAAAATGCTAACCAGGTGGCTAAAATTGTGAAAGGTGCTTATCGTCCTATATAAAACCGTAACAACCAGTTACGTACAATTTTTGTTTCATTGATTCCGTTCGGGTATTTTTGATATTAAAGATGCACCTCGCATGGATACAGCATCATCGAGAATTTCTATAAAATATCAAAAAATATTGAAGTTGACCGCATGTCAGCAGTCGTAGCTTCGCGCAAGAACTAAAAATCTACATGAAAACTTTTTTAAACCTTTTTACAAAGCGAATCCGAAAGAAATTACATAAAGTTCACGTAAAAACAATGGATTTCTTTTCCCAAATGTTTATAATATAATTTCGAAAAGTCATTATATCATGACTGCAATTTAAAAAGATCCACTTACTATATATGACAGCACCTCCACACAAGTATTCCAGAAGTCTTTTCGTGAAATCTTACTAGCAAGAAATGGCTCTACAGATCAATCATTGGTAATTTATTGCATTGATTCGAAGCAGAATCAAGAAAATAGGTGAGCAGTGTAGACTATAGTGCTACAAGATTTTAAGTCATCTGAGCCTTTCGGCGTGACAATTTATGGAACTATTGCATATGAATGACTTACTCATAGCTCAATATCGAGAAAGCTTCTTCTAATAACTTATGCTGGATCATTTATATTGGATGAGTCTTGCAGAAGCATAAATTTTCCAACTCGTTCATTTTCCCATCTGACGATCCAATGGGAAGAAGCTCGCTTCCATTCCCTCTAAATGTAAATTCTGACAATCATCAGGATATAGCTTGTTGAACTATAATAATATTTCGATTTAAGAACTCAGTGTATTGCTGAAGAAATTTGCCAACATCTAGATTGATTTTATCACATATTGTGCTTGCGATCAATGCTACTTGGCCTCGTTTATCAAGGCTTCATTCTCATTATCAGAAGGTTTTGGGTTCGTATACCAGGTGAATCGAAGATCGATCGTGTTCATTAAAAGGTGGTTGGATGAGGTTAAATAGATTGTAGTTGTAATGTCCTCTAAATGAAATAATGCCTCTGGAATACCATATGAAGTATCAAGGTGTAGATTGGTTGAACCCTGCTGCTTCTAGGATCTGGTATAGCCTAACTCGGGATAAATAAAGGAAGTGCAATAATAACACTGTTTGCGACAATAAGTGACATGTTACTGAATGGGAGATATCGAAATTATTTCAGAAGATTTTGAAAAGTTAAAATATCTGAAAGCTTTTGGGTACACATAAAATCAGTTTCTAACGACATTAAATTTACCAACAGTATTTTTTATAAGGATATCTTTTGGAATTCAGCCTTACAAGCAACAGGGAATTTTTAAAGTTTGAACAGTTCCTACGATTCTTATGTAAGTAATTATTGTTGTGATCAGCTTTCATCATAGCAGAACTTTGGAATTAAATCATGAACCTTCGAAATTCTTCTGTTATTGGGCAAATATGGAAATGTAAATCGCATAAATGTATTGCTTTGTCGACAACTCTGAGGGGGAAAGCGGAGGACTAATAAAATAAAGCTTATCAGTCCAAAGAGCAGAGGGCGTGCAGTTTCCTCTTCGCTCTCGGCACTGTAACCGCGAGGTACATCTGGGGGGAAGGGAGTGGAGTACAAGGACCTCCACCCTCGATCCACAATCAATCAAATGTCGATTCATCAATGAATACGTTAACGGGAACTAAATAGACCCCGTGCCTGGCGAGTCGGAAAGCGCACAAGCGCAATGAGGCGTGCATGAGGTGGGGGGGGGAGGGAGACGGTTGCGTGAGCGATGGCAGTTACAGTTACGCTGATACAGGGAATAGAATCGAAAATAGCGGGCATCGACGTGTTCTCTCGTTTCGGTAAAGGTTCCTATTTCTCTGGTTTCTTTTTCCCATTTTTTTTTTGTCGTTGCCCATTAGGAGTTATTTTTATGATAAAAACAGGGGTGGAGAAATAGAAAAATGTCTAGTATTTCACTCCCTCTGCATTCGCTCGGTTGCTTTGAACTGCAGTTCAGGGACCAAGTTGATGTATTTATGAACATGTAGGTTCATTTTTTTTAAACATGTAATGGGATCGACAGGTAAAAGAGGACGTTACGAGTCGATATATAAGTCAGAAAAAAATATTATACGCCCTTTATAATACGGATAGATTAATGAACAATATCAGAAAAAAAGAACTGCAAAAAATAAACTTTTCTGGGGTCATTCGATGATTTGTTGCTACGCTGTATTTGAACTTAATTTTAAGATCATTAATAACTTGAAATGAATAACTAATATTTTTTTGTGATGAGTTATAATTGATGAGTTTTCAAGATTAAATTATTATTATAATTTAAATATGCATTTCCTCGTTTCATGATGCCTGCCAATTTATGAGTGAAAGTTGTAGTAATGAATAAAATGAGAAAGACATTAAGTTTTTCTTTAAAAAAAAAAACGTATAGACAAATTTACGAATAGAATCTGAGCCACAATAGAACTTTTCCAATGCATTATTTAATAATATTATCTTCTAATCAATATAACAAAATGGCAGAATTGTTGAACCGAAAGATTTAAATAAGAGGTGATAAGAGGGAAATAAATAAGAGTAAGAATCAGTTTACAAGACAAAAATTACACCCACGGACATTCCCCCTTAAGTCTGGTATTCCGGTACGAAAAAGCAAAACCAAAAATGCTTATTGGGAAGCAAATTATAATAACACAGAAAATATTTCCATACAAGAAATTAATATATTTTGTTTAATATTTATAAAAGACTATGGTAAAATAATTTAATAATTTGCAAAGATAGGAATATGATATTTTCCTTACTTTTTCCGGAAGATAGGAATATAATACTTCGCTTACACTACTGGCCATTAAAATTGCTACACCAAGAAGGCGACATGCTACAGACGTGAAATTTATACCAAAGGAAGAAGAGGCTGTAATATGCAAATGATTAGCTTTTCAGCGCATTCAGACAAAGCAGGCGTCAGTAGCACACCTACATTGTGTTTAAATGAAGAAATTGTTCAGCCGGTTCCTCATACACAAATTGCATTTGAACGTTGTTGCCTGGTGAACAGTTGTTGTGGTGCCTCGTGTAAGAAGGAGAAATGCGTACCAGCACGTTTCTGACTTTGATAAAGGTCGAATTGTAGCGTACCGGGATTGTGGTTTATCTTATTGCAGTATTGCTGCTCGCGTCGGTCAAGATCCAATAACTGTTAGCAGAATATGGAATCGATGGGTTCAGGACGGTAATACGGAAAGCCATGCGGGATCTCAACGGCCACCTATCACTAGCAGCCGAGAAGACAGGCATATTATCCGCATGGCCGTAATGGATCGTGCAACCACGTCACGAGCCGTGAGTCAAGAAACGGGGTCGTTTGGAAGACAACAAGTGCCTGCACGAACAGTTCGACGACGTTTGCAGCAGCATGGACTCTCAGCTTGGAGACAATGGCTGCGGCTTCCCTTGACGCTGAGTCATAGACAAGAGCGCCTTCAATGGTGTGATTAACGACGAACCTGGGCGCACGAATGGCGAGACATCATCTTTTCAGCTGAATCCAGGTTCTGTGTACAGCATCATGATGGTCGCATCCGTATTTGGCGGCATCGTGTTGAACGCACACTGGCAGCGTGCATTCGTCATCGTCATACTGGCCCATCACCTGGCGTGATGGTATGGGGTGCCATTGGATACACGTCTCGGTCACCTCTTGTTCGTATTGACGGTGCTTTGAACAGTGAACGTTACATTTCTGGTGTGTTACGACCCGTGGCTGTACCCTTTATTCGAGCCCTGCGAAACCCTACATTTCAGCAGGATAATGCCTGACCGCATGTTGCCGGTATTGTACGGACCTTCCTTGATACGGAACATGTTCGGCTGTTGCCCTGGCCAGCACGTTCTCCAGATTTTTCACCAATAGAAAACGTCTGGTCAACGGTTGCCGAGCGACTTCCTCGTCACCAAACGCCAGTCACTACGATTGAACTGTGGCATCGTGTTGAAGCTGCATAGGTATCTGTACCTGTACATGCAATCCAATCTCTGTTTCACTCAATGCCCAGGCGTATAACTGCTGTTATTACTGCCAGAGGTGGTTGTTCTGGTTACTGATTTCTCAGGATCTATCCAGCCAAATTTTTTGAAAATTTAATCACTTGTTATTTCTAGTATAATATATTTGTCCAATCATTTTGTTGTCTGCATTTCTTCCTGGTGTAGCAATTTTAATAGCCAGTAGTGTATTTCGTAAAGATAGGGATATGATACTTTGCTTAATACATCGAAAAGATAGGAATGAGATATTTTGCTTAATATTTCGTAAAGATAGGAATATGATACTTTGCTTAATATTTAGTTATTATACATATTTTGAAGTATTATGGCTATTAACCATGCATGCTGTTGCTTATGGCATGACGTTGTTAATTTGTCAACACCATCAGAGCTCTTCTCCCAGAAGCATCTTACAAAATATAATCAAAACTCGCAGCATATCTGTCTGTAAAGCAGATTTCATTTGTTCTTTTCTGAAGGGTTATTACATAAGCATTAGGTATTGTGCATCATAAACAATATTCTTTTGCTAGATTTGATGTCTTTAAACTGTATCTATAAGCAATATCCAATAAGCCATATAGTGGATTTTCACTATATTTGCATTTGAAATTGGAATGTTTGTGATGTATCTCTACGATTAGTTTTCTCAGATTCGCCAACTTATTAACTCATCAAAATATTGATGGATGGTTATCATTCTTATTTGTGAATCTGTGAATTTAGAGAGTTAAATGCTGCAAAAAAGATAAAATTTAAATTCGAGAAGGTGTGTGAGCAAACGAAATTTGGCTATCACAAAACCTGTCTCTCTACAATTGCCAAACACAGATGTATTTGCTTAAGTATTTGACATTTGTCAAATTGTAGAGCATTAAACAGTTTTCTTTGTATTGAAATTATTAAGTTCACACAGATGTATAATGTTAGGTATTTGTAGTGTCAGATCGGGATCTATCAAAGATTTGAATTTTTGCCACAAAATTATTTTCATAAAACTAAACAAAATGGCAAAATATTGAAATCTTCAGTACCGGTATATCTCTTTGTCAAATGGCCTTAATCTTTAATCAATTACCAGGGCTTAAACAAGCATTTACCAAATTATTTGCACTAATACTGGGAAAAAACTGCATAGCAAAATCTTGAAGATTTCAATTGGTCTATCGAAATCGAATATTCTTTATCCTGCCAATCAGATTCGAATAACATATTCCTAGAAGTTGATTCGTATTCGCGAAGCAAATGAAAGAGCTCTCACAAAAGAGAACTGAAAATTAGCCCAGAATAATCACCAGAAAAGGCTTCCGAAACGAAGGACCCTGATCAATTGTTCGACATCTCTTTTGTTCGAAGAAGAATCCGCGCCGTTCTATTGTACTTTCTCGATAACGATATCGCCACCCACCCACACAAATCCTATAACAGGGTCAAAAAGTGGAAAAAAAGAAAAAGAATTGAAAACCTTATTATTCAATATTCCCTAGTACTCTTCCCTATATCTATCTTTTTTCCAAAACGAAACTAATGGCGCCATTCCTTGGCGAAACATTAGCAAAGTCGTTCATTATCGTTTTGGCGCACAGCGTTCCAATATACCTCTCGTCGGCCATTATTTTTCATTTGGGGACTTTGGTGGCGGCGTTTTCCCCTTTCATAGAACAATAAGAATCTACGATCGCGCGTCAATCGCAGCCAAATATGCTACCACACTCGCCAAAGTGATCAAGAGGCGATGGTAATTGTTATTTATATCTTTGTGTAACACACCGTACCCTTACCACCTTCTCAAAACTACTTTGGCTTCGAAATGGAGCTTGTAAGACCTCAACATCTAACTTCTCCAGTTCCACGGGATAAAAAAAAAATGTCGTGTGACACTTTCATTAACTATGCCGAGGAAGGGGAAAATTGTGGTTTTTCTTTATTATAGCCATCTTTCGAAGCTTTTCTTTTTCACGTGTTATATTTTCGAGCGCTATTGAATTCTGCTTTACCTAGATTAACGGTATCGTTGGAAGTGGGGATAATTCACACTCGAAGGTGGGACACAAAAATGACGTTGGAAATAGTTTGGAAAAATGACGCTTTTGTGTATTCCTTGAATTTTCTATTAATATTTTCAAAAATTTTATCTTGATTGTTTTTCTTTTCTTTTTTTTTGTTTTCATATTTAATGTTTGACTGATGACCATATTTTTCTAGTGAAATGAAAAATGCGTTCGTTTTAATATTAAATGAACTGTTGATAGAAGATTATCAATCAAAGATGTCGAAAACTTTAGTTTTATATGTATTACTGGATATCATCGATACGTAGTTCTTCAGTTGTGATTTTCTTATCAAAAAGTTAAAGATTGTAGGATTATATTGTGATAATTGATTTATTAATTCGAATTAATTTAATTGTTTTTGCGTGTGTTCACCTTTACAATATTTCTGTTGTTTTAGTATCTTGATTTTGATTTAAAACCAACATATTTAAAATAGTATGATTTGATGCCGAATATTGTAAGAATATATTCATGTAAGTTTTTGAGTATGATAGTGAAAGAGAAAATAAATTTTTATTCATTAAATAAAGATTGTTTTTAAGAGAAATATACATATAATCGAAGATACATATATTTAAATTTTTTTTTTGTTTTGGTAATATTTATTTAAAACCTGCATATATAATTTTAAGTCTATATAATCCCTCCGTAAGCACTTTACTTTGTCTAAAGATATAACGACAATGTAGTTTAATATGCAAATCAGAAATTATCAGCTTCGAATTATTGAAATTAATAAGATGAATAATTAGAAATAATGAGGGATAGAAAAATTATGTTTTTACTTCCTAAAAAAATTGAAAAATTTTAACAATTCACATAGCATATTTGTTTTCCTTATTTCCAAAATCTTAGCATATAATGATAGATATTGAATTTACGCTGCAATAAAGTTTAGTTCAATATGGAACAATATTAAAACTTTCAAGAAATATTTGATTGTTGTGATTGATAGACTAAATTGTTTTTTTTCTTTTACATTAATCAAACTACTTCTAAAATTATTATAAATCATTTTAAATAATAATATGTGAGGTCAAATGATTTTATATCGATAGAGTCGTTTAATTTATGAAACGATTATCAATATAAAATCTAGATAACTTCAAATAACTTTATTAATTGCGCTTTAACTTTACACACATTTAATATATAAAACGTGTACAAAAAGAGTTAAACTGCAGTTAATAAAGTCGGCAAACTTTTTTAGTTAAAAGTTTTGATAACTTTGGAGGAATTCATAAATGTGTGTGAATTTAAAGTTAAAAGAATATGACATATTTTCTATGCTTTTAAATATGACGACAATCACGGCACTCATAACTAAAAATAAAATAAAAGGAAAAAAAATCGAATTGAATTGAAATATTATTCATGTATTCAATATTTTTTTTTAAAATACGAGATCACAAAGATATCAAAGTTTGCAGGACATAAATAAAACCTACATTTATCCGAAATCTGATAACGGAATTATTATTAGCATAATAAATAAGGGCGAAATTATTCCGTCACGGAAAAACAGGAATGGTATAAATAAGGGGTGAAGGATGGGGGTCAGGCATTTGAGGGTTTTCCTCACGGGGAAAAAAAATATACCATACGAACATGAAACGAATGGAAATATGATCAGAGTGTTATTGAAAGGTCGAACAATAAGACATCAGGTTTTGTGTTCAGGGAGATCGCGCAAGCCCCCCCCTCTCTCTCCCCGTTTGATTATTCAACCACCCCCACACCATCACACTACCACCACTTCCCTCATTTCCATGCTCTTATCTACTCCGGGACTTGATGCGGAAAGAACAAATAATAATGAAGGAGTCGCTTGATGGGGGAAGGGGAAGGTACGAAAGGAGGTGGCGAGCAAAAACAGTGTCTGCCGAAAAGAAGTTGAGGGGTTTGGGGGGTAGGGTCGCAGTTTCGATTTTGTGATGAGAGGCAAGTGAAAAGAGTGCTGCACAAGTCATCTTATCGCAGTCGCATTCTTTCGCAATCTGGAAGGGGGTGGGAGGTCTGCCGGTGTGGGGGTGGGGGAAGAAATCACAGATGCAAATCCAATATCTTGTTAAAGGACGGCCCGGCGTAGCAGTAAAACGCGACGATACGAGAAGCAAAGGGTGTTTTATGAAGCAGCGAAACTGTGTCTTGTCGATTAATAGAAATACAGCTCTTATGTGAACAGATGTATTGCTTGAATGTGTTCCTTATTTACTCGGAAAAAATATAAAGAAACGTATATTTCTTTTATGACAAATATATATATATACGATATCTAATTAGGGATATTTATAACAGCGGGATAAAATCCTTTTCGGAAATAAATTCCTTGTAAATATTATCGAATTTGAACTTTATCCGAAAAACATTCTAATCCATTTTAAAACATGAAAAAAAGATGTTATAAATGTGTGAAACTGATTATTATCTAGAGAAAAATGTGAAAACATATTTAATGAAAAGCCATAATAAAATTTAGAATTGAAGAGGCACTTTTGCATTTAATTTCCTTCATTGAATTTATTGATAACACAAAGATTAACCGAAAGATTTAATTTCATATAAATGGAATATTTCTAAAGATTACATTTCTTAAGCGAGACCTATTGTTTAAAGAAAACTTAAACAATCAGAAATGTTTAAACCTTGTTTTCGAATAAATTAAAGATGTAAACTATACTCTAAATATAAGTTTTTTCAAAATTATGGACAAATATCATCATGTACATGTTATCTAAAGCAGTTATATCTGTTTTTGTCAGCGATGATTTGGTCCGTTAATCGTTCAAGGGTCATTTTTTACACAAAGTCTGATATGATCGGGACCAAGAGATTAAAGTGGTTTTTGAACTACTGCGAAAATAAAGTGGTTCGCAGTGGGAATCGAACTCACGAACTGTTGAATCGAAGGTCTGAGTAGTAATCATTTGCCTGGAAATTCAATCACAACTTTAATAAATTCATCTGTATCGTAAATCAAATTTCTAATTAATGAAGACTCCCTCAATAAGAAGTTGTATGCCAAATTTCGAATGAACAATACTGTTACATTCTGCGAATTTGCTAGAAAAGAAAATTTTAAATTAAATTATAGAAGAATTTTTATTGGGAAATTAGAAAATTCAAATTGAATAAATAATCACTCAACTTTTTTTTTCATCTATTTTTGCAAGATTGATAGATTTTAGACTCAAAAAGTCACATTTTCTCAAATTATTCCCCTATGGATAATATACTATTTAAAGTAGTTGATATTTAGACAGGGAAAAGTTCATTTTAGCTTCATTAATTTATTCCCTTAACTGTCATATTGTTAAAGAAATGTTCAAAATTCATTCTTCGGGTAGGGGAAATTGAAAATGATTTTCCCCTTCTGTATGCATACTTTGGGTATTTTGTATGTATTTTTCACATTTCTACAATTATACATTTTTGACACCGCTCGTGAACAACTAAACGGCCTAAGGCATTCAATGTCCAACACTAGCTGGAGGACTTTTGTTGTAGTCACGAGTCACAAGGGAGGAAACCCGGAAAACTGCTAAGTCATCCCTTACAAAGGTACATACAGTAGGTAAAAACGCTTACTGCATGATCCTCAATAGGGGTCGTATGTTGTTTAAAAGTGGATCCATCTTATGTTGTTTAAAAGTGGCTGGCATTGAACCAGGGACCCTTCACTCAAAAGACCGGTGCTAAAATGTGGCATTTAAATAAAATCCCAGTCTATGAAACATTTTTCACGTAAAGCAAAGTGCTGTTGATGTTCAAAATGTTTTATAGCATCTAAGAGCAGCTAAGTTATGAAATATAAGCTATACAATACTTCATTTGAAATTTTCATTGTTGGATGTTTCATTCATTAGATGTTTAATTTAAAAGTTGATTATTTAGAAATTTATATAGTAGTTATACAAATCTCTTTATTGATAAATATTTATTTTAAATGTAATGAATAATTAAATGTTGACTTTAGCTGTAATGTGTAACATTAAACCAAGGTTACTAATTTTAATGAAGTACTACATTTATTCATTTGAAGTCTAGAATTTAATTAGTGAAACAGTTATTTTATGATAAATAACCATTTTTGATTTTTACGTTGAATGATTAAAATTTGTTCTCTCTTCCACGATGTACAGAATTTTGGAAAAACTACATCTTCATTAAAAATGATTTTATAGGTTTTAGAAAGCAAACTTTCAAATATATTTCACCAGAAACGTTCACAAGCACTTGTAAATTTTAAATTTTTTATCCAAACATTGATTACCTGGTAAGAAAGCATTAATATTTTATAAGATATAATAAACACATATTAAAATCAAAAATCTTGATTTTTAAATAACCTTTCTCTTAATGTAAATTTTTAGGTACATTAAATGTGAACATAAAGTATTAGGTATATGAGGTTCTGCTAAAATTTTAAGAGTATCTAAAAACAACTTTAAGATATTATCGGAAATTTAGTTTGATTTGCTTGGACATCAAGTAGTGGACAGCCTAACGTGTAAGTTATTTTCATAGTGCATATTATCTTCCAGAAAGACTTTTCACGTATAATGACCTACATTCATGAGTTAAAAGGGAGAAAACCCGGAAAATTCCCAAGTGCCCAACTAGACAGAAGTAATTGCAGAAGCACTATATCCATTTCTCCTCCTTTGACAAAGGCTGGCATAGAAACAGGACTGTTTGTTCGGAAGACTGTTATCATAGGTTTGTTTGCTTAGAGCTATACTTTCTTTGATAACGAGGATTCATTCAATTAGACTCCGAAAATAAATCTGATTTTGAATTACTAAATACACACTCGAAATGGGAATCGAACGCATAAACTTTCTAATATTACAGTGACTGGGAAAAATCCAATTCTGATTACTTATGTTGTTATTATTAAGAGAAAAGGTTGTCAATTGTAATTAAAAATATACCATGGTATTCATTTTTTATATACATATATATATATCCCGGGAAAATTATAGTATACTTTACATCTAAAGATCAAACATTTCCTAATCTTAAATTTACATACTCAGAAATAGGTTTAATTTGTATTTAAAAAATACCCCGTATTAAAGACTCAAATTTTATGTATATGCGCAGGGAGAGATTTTTGAACACTTTGCATTAAAAATTTCAATATCCTTTTGAGTACTCAATGTTTTGAAGATTTTATTATGTAAAGTAAACATATATGAGAGAGAGAAATCTCACTCGTCAAATGTGTACCCAAAGGGTTAAAAAATGAAAGTAAAAGAAATATTGAATACAAAAAATATACAAAAGCAAGTTAATACTTCAAGTTTGTTATAATAATGACGATTAAAATTTAAAAAATAAATTAGTTTTATAATATTTCACAAACATATTCAAATGTTTAATTTTAATCAAAACTTAATATATTTATTAATGTATACAGTAATATATTTATTAGCGTATTACAAAGAGAGAGAAAGAGTATGTTATAGGGGCAAACTTGTATTTAATCGAAAATTCCTAGTTAAATTGTTTCATTTTACACACTTTTCTGATATTATTTTTCTAATTAAATTTCTTACATTACTTTCCTAATTAAATTGTTTTATTTTACACATTTTAGGCTTTTCATATTTTTACAGGAAAATAAAAATTGATATAATTTTTGTATTCACCTGTACTTAAATTATAAGACCTGCACTTTATATATACATTTAGAGAAAGCTATAATAAGAAACAGCGCTGTTTTATTATCCCTACTATATGTTAAATTCAAGAAATTTCACAAGCCGCATTTATTAACCCGTGATTTTCACATCTTACTCCTTTATTTTAAACTTCAAATTCTTCAAACTTTAAAATAAAACTCTCTTTAAATTTGATATTTGCTTAATTCCTTGGTATATTTTTATCTGCCAGACGTTGACACAACCAGACATTAATGATATTTTCCAGTGGTTAGATCCCGATATTTCCCGCATAAATGTGATAATGTCCCTTCCTCAAAAAGAGAAAAACATTGAAACTGAAACACGTAAAACCAAAAAAAATCCATTTATAAAGATTATTTTTCTGTCGACAGCCTAGAACATGATAATCTTGTTATTTTGGTACAACCTTCACATATCCAACTCAAATATAAGGTGTTGCCATGACAACGATGACGTAA
>JAPDSC010154288.1:0-20690 GCA_026290005.1 Latrodectus geometricus
TTATTATTTCTTAATTATTTTGGTAATAATTTCTTTAAATATCTTGTTTTATGAACAAAACAATATTTTTTATTATATAAATTAATAAGAAATGTTACAGTAAAAAAAATAAAATGATTGAATAATATAAATAAAAAACTAGAAATTTGTGCTTCATTTAAAATCTCTTTACACACAGATTTCAATACAAAAAATTTAAGATGCTCAAAAGTGTTGCTCTTATCAACATTCAAAAATCAACACACTTACTTGAAGATCAAGGTTCTGTTCATAAATAACTCTTCGATTTTCCCATGTTTCAAGCAGCTCTTTAAATGATGCGCTCAAAGCGTCGACTTTAGTTTCAACATCTTGAGACAAAAAGTGTCCGCTCTCAATTATTTCTTTCCCACGCGCTTCAAACAGGTAAAAAGACCGCATCTGGGCATCGATTTCTGATTTATATCCTTCATGTTGAGCCAGAAGAGCTTCAGTCACTGAGACATCTTGAGGGAGTTCACTGCTGGTCAATAAGGCTTTCATTTCATATATCCAAGCACTGAAAATCGGAAAATGATCACAGATTATTAGATAAAGAATTTTATGAGACAAATCTGCTGCTACGAATTTATCGACATTATCTCAATTTCTCTTCCCTATCAGCTTGTTTATCAGTGTGATTACTATTAAAAACTGAAAAAGTGACATTAAAATATAAATAAAAATGTCAGTATTTTTTTCATTACGTAAGTGAGAAGCTCGGTGGCGTAGTAGTTGTGTTTGGTGTTCCCGGAGACAGGTCTGAGGTTCTATCCTCAGGCTGGGCAAGATCGACTCAGACTTTCATCCCTTCAGTAAGTGGGCTGAGAAAACTAAGCGTCAAGCATGCTTGGGAACTAATAAATGGGAATTTCTGGATAGGGCAACCACCTAACCAGGACATATGCTTCGCACCCCAGATCCCTCGGTCAAGGAAACATGTGGGCTCTCTAGGTCTTGGCCCTTCGACCATCGATGGACTGTCGTGCCCACAGAGTTTAGTTTCGAGTCACAAAACGTGTAGTTACAAATTGTTTTAACTATCAAAGATTAAAAAAATGTTAAGTTCAACTGGGGTCACAAATATTACACACACATATATATGCTAAAAATAACATAAATTAGCAACTTTAAATAAATGTCCCGTCACTAGTAAATTATAGAGTGCTTTAATAATAATATTAAGTTTAAAATAAAAATATAAGTTATTCATGAAATACACCTAAATTTATAAAATCTGTATTATCAATTAAGAGATTTTAGGAAAGCAAAATTTATATATTTTACAAATTTAATATCATTTACCCACATCTCATCTTACATTATTTCATATTTTTAATATTAATACACGTTTAATATTATATAAATATAAAATTTATATTTTCCAAATGTAAAATTTCAATTAAAAATAATATACATATGTACTTGATGTTGCCTCAACAATATTCAAAGTTTGGTTGTCTTTATTCTTTAAGTATTTAACGTATATACAATTATTAAACTGGATGAAGATAAATTTTAAATTCTTTTTTGAATTTTCTTACAAAAATGTCCTTTCTTTATTAGAAACATTATCACTATTACTTACTGAGTATTTTAAAATGCAGAAACTCTCAAAAATATTTAAAAAAGAAACTTGGGTAAAAATCTTTGAATCTTACTGAAAATCTCTAGCTTCATCAAAATAAGATTGCAATTGCTCAGCTTGTGACAGTTTGTCCTTTCTATTTGCAGCTTTCTCTTTGCACTTAATCCATGAAATCTGAACACTTTGATTTTTCGCTTCAATATCATCAGAACAATCAGGAAATTGTTCTCTTAAAACATTTGCTTCATTCTGAAGCGCTTGCACTTGTTCTTCAATAGCTTTCAAATCTCCCTATTGAAATGAAAGTAGGAAAAAGTGAAAATTATATATATACACACACGTAATTATGCAAAAGTAAATTTGCAATTTTTAACTTTAAAAGATATCTGACTAAAAATACATTAAATTTGTTAAAAAATGAAAACTTTAAAATTATTTATGTAAATTTATTTATTTAATTATTTATGTAAATTATTTTATAAAATTATTTTGTTTGAAAGAAATGATAATTTATCATTGCCTAGGAGCAATATTTTAAGTAATAATTTTTAATTATGGAAAATAATACCATGAAAATTTGCTTAATATTTTATGAATTCGCAGTACATTACATTCCGCATTGTATTGTACTGCGAATATTAAAAGCGTGTGCGAAAGCATAAATCATTTTATAATATTCATACAATTATATCTCGAATACATTAGAAATGTTGGAAAATAATAGCGCAGGGCATGATGAATAATGTGCATAATAGCGCAGGGCATAATGTGGCATAATGAAAATAATCATTATAAAAAATAAAAAATTATCATTTAAATCAAAGGGAGTAAATCTCATCATAAAATTTCATCATCAAAATGAGAATTATACTACAGTAAAAGCATCACAGAAGAAGATATATATATGTTTTATTAGAATTTTGAAAGCAAATATATTTCAATTTTTTAAAATCGAACAAATAAAAAAAATCTGTTTTCATTATTTATTAGATTTTAATTGAAAAAATATGTTTTTAAGTTTTGGAGTATTTCTGTCATTATGAGAAATAGTCTCCAAACTCTTAGGGGAACAAATTCAGATATGATGTCATAATGTTTTTCTCTTCTGTATTAAACTTTTGACAGTTTAGCATGTTTTTTGATGAATAAAATATGTGCATTAACGTTTGTTTAATAAACATTGAATGTGATTCAAACAAGATATTCCAAAAGACAAAAAAAGAAAAATAATTATTTTTGAAATATAAATTTTGAAAATTCAGAGTTAAAGTTTTTTATCTTCTGATGTTATATTATATTAACAATTAATACACATCCGTATAATTATTAGCTTATCTAAGGACCAACTTTTAAATAAAAGTTTTATTTATTTATATAAACACAATTAACACACATTAAACTTAAAATATAAAAAAAATTTTCAAATAATAGTTAAATTTTTTAAGAAATTTATAAATAAAAAAAAAACTCTGGGAAATTACATTTTATAAATTCATAAGTATTAATACTTGTAATTAATTTTGAATCTAAATGAAATCTTGATATAGAAGCTACGTAATATAAAAACGGAAAACTCATTTATCATACACAGACAAGGCAGAATAAACCGCCTTTCGCAGAGCGTACTGCTGCGGGACGTACGAGAAGAGAGTCATTTAGGTTCCTGAAGGTGTTCTCTGGGAAGTTGAGCCATGTCAACTCCAGTGCCATGGTTAGTTGCGCTAGGATATGTGGGTAAATATCTACGGCGCGAACAACTCAATCTAGATGGTCCCATAGATTTTCGATTGGGCTTAAGTCAGGTGAGTTTGCTGGCCAGGAGAGAAATGTAAACACATCCTGGTGCTCTTCGAATGACACACGTACACTACCAACTGTACCATTCTGGAAATGATTGCTGGGTGTTTGCTTTCAGTGTTTCACATCTTATACGCCAACGTCCATATGGGCGATGGATTATAAAACGTGATTTATCTGAACACTTTACCTGTTGCCACTCAGCAGACATCCAGTTGTACTCACGTGCAAATTCTAGCCTTCGTCACCGATAATCAGCAGTCAGCACAGGAGTATGATCCAGGCTTCTGATTCGGTGGCTCAGACGCCGCAAAGCTAAACAGTAGTTTGGGAAACACTGTTGGTAGTCCCTTGGTTCATTTGAGTAGTCAGTTACTCAACGGTACCACGTCTATTCACTCAAAAGCATCTTAGCAGCCATGTTCACTTCTGTCATCTATGGCTCGTGGTGCACTACATTTACTACAATTCTGATTTCGGATAGTACCATTTTGCTAGCTACGGTATACTTTTACCATGGCGGTACGCGAACAGTTCACAAACTTAGCCATTTCGGAAATGCTTCCACCATTGGTCCGAAACGCAATGATCATGCCTTTTTGAACGTCGGTCCGTTTCTACATTATGCCAACGATTGCAATGTTTTTCGAAGCCCTCATACATCCTTTATATACGCTTAACTGCACTGTGCTGTCACCTGCTTTTTGTGATTGGTTATTTAACGTCGACGTCGAAAGAACGTAGTGGTCACATTAATGTGACTGGACTGTGTAATAGTTCCAGCAAAAAGTTTCTGCTATTTTATATTTTAATAAATTTGAATTTATAAATTGCTCTAAGGACCAAAACTTTCTAATTAACTGACTTAACTTTAAATATATCGGAGGTCTACTAATAATGAAGTAATGTACTTTAATAAGTACTAATAATAAGCAATTTATGTGAGTTTTATTTGAATCAGGATATATTTTAAATAGTGAATAAAGAAATTAATTCATTTCAAATTTAGTTTTACTAATTACTGAATTACTTAAGCACAAAACTGCTCCACGAAAACCCTTGTGTGTGTTTTAATAGTTTAAATAAATAACTTAAAATGTGCTACTTGCTTCTAAAGTTTCATGGTGTCTCAACAATGTCTTTATACTTTCTAAATCGTGACCATAATCTTGGGAAGAGAGAATCACATCCTTTTCTGTAATCCAGCTTTCAGTTTCATCTACACTCTTGTAAAATGTATGGACTAGCTTTTCTCGCTCTAAAATCTAAGATAAAATAGCAAAATTAATAATTTAAGAAAATGTAAGTTGTGAAATGTACATTTTTTTAAAATGTGAGGACACATTTTTTCTTTTTTAGAATCCAAAAATTTAACCCTAATGAATAATTTAAGAAAATATGATAAATTATGGATTTAACATTCTTGAAAATTGTATTAATTAGCATTTTTTACTCAAAAAATCTTAGGGGAAAATAGCTCTGATAGATAAGACAAGAATATATGAATTCAACACTCTTGTAAAATATGTGGACTAGATTTTCCCGTTCTAAAATCAAAGTTGTCATGAATAAATTTAGAAGTCAGAAGTTATGGATTGAACACTCGTTTTAAAATGTGTAGACTAGCTTTTCTCGCTTAAAATCTGTGTAAAATAGCTTTAATAGGAAAGGAATATGTGATAAGTTATGGATTCAACATTTATAAAATGCGCGAACAAGCTTTTTCAGATGTAAAATCTAAGGAAAATAGCTTCAATGAATAAAATAAAAATGCATAATAAATTTTGGATTCGACTCACTGGTAAAATGTGTAAACTAGATTTTCTTTCTAATTCTAACATCTAAAAAAAAAAAAGATTTAAGGAATAAGAGAAAAATATATGTTAAGTTATGGAATGAACACTCTCGTAAAATGTGTGGACTAGCGTTTCTCTCTAAAATCTACAGAAAATTTTGCCAATGAATAAGATTAGAACATGCGATAAGTTATATAGTAATTTGTTTAATTTTTACAGCATGAAAATTATTGCATTTTTTGTAAGGAATTGGAAAAGAATGGATATTGAAAAAATTCTAGATTCAAGTACATAATCTCTATTCAATTTATCTCAATTTGAATCTTTCAAACACATATTTAATATAAATTGTTAAACTTCTTTATAAATTTCTTAGGAATAGTTTCACTAGTGGGGAATATGATATCGCTTAAAATACTTCATTGATACAGCTTTAAGAAATCTATCTTGTAACCTTAAGTCTTATGATACTCTCAGTTGTCGAGATATGGCAGCTAATTCCTGGGAAATCGTAGAGAAAGGAAATATTTTTCTTTTACTAAGCACTTGACTCAATTAAGTTATTATCTTGAAATGATGACTAACATTCAAACAAGCAATCTTCAGAAACTTGTAAAACACTCTAACAAATTATATAATCTCACATTTCATACAATTTCAGTTGAAAAGCTTTATTATGTTGGTCAATAATGTTTCATACTCTTTTAACTAACCTGTTGAATGAATAGGTTAGTTAGAATATTTATTATAAATCAAAATAATAGATTAATCATAAATTTTATTAGCAAATATTTTGTAAAACTATTTATTTGAAATATATATATATATATTTATAAAGTATCTATTTATAAAATGTTAAATAATCTTAAATAAATATTTTTTACAAAGCACGTTTATATTTATAAAATATTAAATAAAATCATTATAAATAAAAATTTTGTGTAGTTGTCTGCCCCATAAATTTATATTTAATTTTGAGTCCTTATGGATCAATTACAAATCTGAAAACTTTAATTTATAGGTGTAACTTATGGAAATATCAGATCATTGTCATATAGATTTGATATTTTATATGAATGTGAAAAAAGAGCAGCTAGCAGTCTTATTATAAAAGGTTTAGAATTTCACAAATTTTTTTTAAACAAATTCTAAAGCCATCTTAAAAATTTAAAATTATTAAAAAAATAGTTTGGAAATTTGGTATTTTTAAAGTATTTTACTTCTAAATGTAGCAAATGAAATCACTGGGTATATATGAAGAAGTAATTACATTGATATTTTTTATCGTGATTTATATTGTATCATTTTTAGGAATTTATATACGAATTACTTTTGAAAATAGCAATTTCAAATTTGCTTTTTATTGAATACATATATTTTAAACCATATTTCAATCAAATACATTCAGCCATATTTGGTAGCGTCATATTAGTTTTAATCAGTTGAATGTGATCCTGATTTTTATTCGCATTAATTGAATGGTAAGAAATTTAATTTTATTTTAAGGTAGTCAAAAGTTTTATTCATACACGATTATAATAAATTTCTAATTCTTAATATATAAATGAAAAGCTTAAAAATTACGAAATTATGCAAATTTCATAATTATATAGTTGTATTCTTTAGCGTGTAAAGAAAATAATTCATTTTTTAACCAAACTCTCATTTTAACATGCAAAGAAAATGTTATATCCTTTAACATGAAAATACAAAAATTTTACAAATAAAATAAAATACTATATAGTAATAATATGTAAAAGATCGCAATATGTAATTTATGAAATTGGTAGAACAATTTATATAAATCAGCTTTTGATTTCATTTTAACAATTCAATTTTCATCTACTTGTTAATAAAATTGAATTATTTTTAAAAAGATAAATTAAGAACTTAATTCGGCATAATACGTTTCATATAATAGAGTATAGATTTTTCTGTCTTTGGTTTCTTTGATTCAAAAAAATATTCAGAAAATCCAACGTACTCTTTGTCTATTATCTGCAGCTTCTTTACATTTAGTCCATACTGTTTCTAATTCTTGCAGACATTCATTGGCGCTTTCAAACTCAGAATGACCTCCCTGTATCAACGCATTTCCTCTATCTTGCAGCGTGAGAAAATTAGCTTCACAGCTTCGAAGTTTGTGACCAAAAAGCTCGAACTTTTGAATTAATGACTAAAAAATAGTAAAATATTAATTAGGAAAACATAATTGCACACTTTTTTTGCATGTCTTGTAAATATTGTATTAAGTTATTTGTATACAAAAAAGGTTATGAGCTAATAATTTCGAAACTGTTAATTTCATTCCAAGTTTTATTAGAAAGGAAATATTTCAGAATTTTTGAAATTTTTGATATTTTATTAAATGAAAACTCAGCCTTTGCTATGGCTCATACAAAAGCAAGCAAAATTCTATTCACCCCTCCACCTGGACAAAGAGAATTTTCATACCATGTAAACCACACTTTGCTTCAAAGGAATCATAAAAACAAAGAGTAATGAATCCTATTTTATCAATTACATACAGAAATAAATATATATTTCGTAGAATTGTTCATCGAAGTCAGAGCTGTTTTAAAACAACAAGCATTCATGGAGCAAAGTAAGCAAAAGATTATATAAGCAGTAAAAATTAATCTAAAAGAAAGATATTATAAGCAGTAAAAATTAATCTCCGTGGACTGAATTAGAAAAGCAAAAATTAAGGAATAACACTTTTTCCTTAACTTTAGTAAGTTATATATAGAAAAATACATGTGCCAAAAAAAAAGTTCATTAGTCCAAACTATATCTATGCAAAACAAGTGTAAAATACATGCAAAATATTTAGCTACTACATATCTTTGCAGCTATAGTAGATATTAGGAAATTAGTGATTTGGATGTATGTCATCGTACTTAGAATACAAATTAAAAAATTTTCCGACAGTATTTTTACAATTCATGGTTTGATAAGATTTAGTCGGATACATGATAGCATAATTTACATGATTCTTTTTAAGAAAATGGGTAAATTTTTAAACGAATTTAAACTAATTTACCGACTTAAAATCTGTTTGAGATTTATGGGATTTTTGGAGAGGTAAATATGAATGTTTAAACCAAAATATTGTCTATCACTGTTTTGTAGGATGCTAAAACACGATCAAAAAAGACTTTGTTTAGATTTTATCAAACAATATGTCTGGACGCATTGCAGCTATGTGCAGTTAAATAAGTTCAACAAAATGATTAAATTACATACAAATTTATGAATATACATTTAAGGAAAATATTATGCATAATTTCAAATAGAATATTTGATTAAGGAATTACCATGATCTTTAATTTTAAATGTATAAATATATAATATTTTATATATTTTAATCATAATATACTATAAGTAAATAATATAGAGTACACTGTGATATTTTATTTCTTTAGTATATTTTGATTTGATGTAAATAATACTTATTTTTAATCTATTTAACTAAGAGTTTAAATTCTAACGAGATAACCTGCAAGTATTAGTGCAAATATACGTGTATAAAGGACTATTGAAATTTTAAAACTTTTAAATTCATTTCCACTACTGCTAATTATTGAAACATTTGTTTTCCTTAAGATTACAATTTATTTGCAACCTTAATATTGTAGTTATTTCCATTAAGTATGTGCACCATTTTTATGTAAAACTTAACATGTTCAAGGCTTATTATTTATTTTTTAAAAAAACGAGAATATTATACAAAACATTTTTTTTAAATATATAGCAGCATTTCTGATTACCATATAAAATATTACTAATATTGCATTTATCGTATTTTAGAGGGATGTTTCATGCGAATTATATTTTCACTCTTTTACATGATCTAACTTTATAGTTATTTAGAAATTATCAGCAGTATTTCAAGATTTATTTTATTGATTTTAATTTGAAAACGGAAGATTTTAAATAATTCATGACAGAATATAAAGTCTCAAAAAAAATTTCGAAAAACATATCCTCAATTGTTAATAATTTTTTTAAAAAATATTTTAGTCTTTATATAAATGAGCATTTTTTCTTTCTCTGAACATGAATACTTCATGAACATTAAATAAAATTGATCAATTTTCCAAGCACATATATTTATAAAAATTTACAGCAGACTTTCAATATGCTGTAAATAAATAATATTCAATTGTTCAATAGAACTTATTTTATTACATTTTTCAATTTATCAAAATTAAAGTAGCATATTTATAACAATATTCCATATAACACTGACATTTTAATAATAGATTTATCAATTTTTGATCACAATCGCTGTCATACTTATAGGTGATTCTGATCAGAAATTATATTATAAGAAATATTTTATATTTCTTATCATTACTTTTATTACTTCTATGCTTATTAATTACTGTATCAGGTTTAGCTATGCAATAATATTTTTATTAAATCTTATTTCAATTCATAAAATGTAATTTTTGTTTCAGTTTATAGGGTCTCAAAATTATTTTATTGCATTCATCTTTGTTCATTTGTAATTCATTTGTATAAAAACTGGACATCTCATCGATGGAGTTGTGTCCTTGCATCGTTTCAGCGCTACAAGATTCTCAATGCCAACTGATTTCAAAAAAGGTCGGGACACGGTTTGATCGCATTAACATCATGGAATGTGTCTGTTCCAGTGAAAGTGTTGTCGTGTGAGGATGCATGATGCTGAACAGGCGGAATGAGCTCAACGTTTTTGATAGAGGTTCGCTATTGTAAGAAAGTGTTTCTTAACGTGTGCATCCGAGGTGACGTACTCTCCCGATTTAAATCCTATAGAACGTGTGCAAGGTACTTTGGTGAGACGCTTTGCCGTACGATTGCATCCTCAGTGAAACACTCAACAGCTGAAACAGATGTTGATTAAAGAATTTTGTTTCATATCTCAAGAATTGTTAAACATTCTGGTGCTAAGTATGGAGAGACTGTGCAAAGCAACCATTCCTGTAGAGGGAGAGCATATCACATATTCAGAAACATCTGCTAGTTGTTTTTCTTCTCGAACAGACAATCATAATAACGATATTATTAGTTCAGTAGAACCTTTTTTTTCATTTAGGTACAAAATGCTATCTTTCATTTCTGAATTCCCTGTCTCTCAAATGATTTTTCATGGAGTTATGACAAAAAGCACCTATTGCTCAAATTTTGCACACCAGTGTAATTTTTATATTGCCATTTAAAAAATATTTATAGGAATGTATTATTTTTGGTTCACACACACAGTCTATTTACTGGAAATTAGAAAAAGTTTTTCAAATTATAATTATGATGTTTGCATTGATTGAGGTAATGAATAAGTTGAAATAGGAAATTCACAAAAACAATTATTTTAAATTTGTTAGAGAAAAATATAAATGGCGCCTTTCATATTTTATTTCAGCTCTGAAAAATTAAAATGAAACTGAGACTCAAGCAAGTTTCGACATTTTAGGGAATCCTATTACTTGAGAGATATGTTTGTAATGAATACGTTTAGAATATTAATAAGCAAATAAAATTGAATTTTTTTTATTTGAAGCTGCTAGTTAATTTTATATTTCATGCAAATTTCACGTAATCCTTATAGCCATTTTTAAATATTTTTGTATGATTGATATTCTAATGAGTTTATTATTGTTGTTCAATGTGAGGAAGAATGGAAGTAATATATAAATTAGAAAGATCTTTCAATGAGGATAAAGTAATAACTCTGAGGCATAGTTTCTCTGGTGACAATGAAAATGTTGAAGTTGATTTTATTTTTAGATAAAAAAGTGGGTGTGGTCAATACTTTTACTCTAATAGATTGACATCAAAGGAGTAAAATAGTCAGAAACAAAAAATCTAGCCAACTCCCTAAAAAGTTATCAAGGTTGTTTTATTTATAAGTTGAAATTATTACCTCTACATGTTCTACATCTCTTCCAAGGTCTCCTGAGTTGGCAACATTTGACATAGATTTTAGCTGATTTAAAAGATTTTTGACTTCTTTTTCATAAGCAAAGTAGTCTTCTTTTTCTTTTAGAGTGGCAGTTTTCTTTAAGATACACCTTCGGAGTTCTTCATACAACTCATTCACTTCATCCTATAAATATCCCACAATTTTAATAGCATATATTGCAATTCATTTACATCACTTTGTTGAAAGTGAGAATCAGCGTTTTTTTACCTGTTTTATTCGTATATTTTGGCTATCGTAATGATTTCTTGCAATTAAGCTAGAACTAATTTCTTCCAAATTTTGTATACTGTTACGAAAACCTTCGGTAATGGCATCCACTGCAGTTAGCTTCTTTTGAATTGCCTGAAAATATTATTCAGCAATATTACAAAGAAGACAATTAAAAATACTTAAAAACATTTAAGCAATAGTCTTGTCACTAACTTGGACAGAATAAACATCTCTTTCAGCTTCATATCCCACCACTTGTAGTATTTTTTCTTTTATCCACATTTCAGCTTGGTTTACTTCAAAGTAAAACTAAAAATGACGATAGATACATTAGTTAATATTTCAAATTAAAGCTTTTCTTTGCAATTAATAACAAAAAAAATGATATTTTTTGTTTCAATAATAATAAAAAAATGACGTTGACTGTTTCACAAATAAAAATAATATGTTGTGAAATACAACTATGAATACTAAACAGATGCTTTGTGCTTTTACAATATTTTTACACTAATTTTTTTTAAAATTTTCTGAGTATCTGCTGTAATCTAATTGTTGTAATGTAGAAATGCCTTGGACCTAAGTAAATCATCTATAAAATTTTTCAAGGATTGTCTTACTGATTGTTGAAATAAAATTTAAAATTAATATATTATTAAAACTTTTTGCCGAAAGAAAACTACGTAAAGCAGTTTAACAAGGGTTTGTGTGTTAAGAGAAGACAGAAGGGTTAAAGAATCAAAGATATATTGACTAATTAATTGATTAAAATAATACTAAATCAAAAGTAGTTGGTGAATAACAAAATGTAAATTGAATTTGTAAAATTGTTTAAGCAGATAAAAAATGTACTCAATAAAGTACGAGGAATAGTCAGAAAGTAAAGACCGTTTCATTATAAAACATGAAAAATGCAATATGTATTAAAAAATTCTGTTACATATATGAAGTGTCTATCAGTTCTGTACAGAACCTCCTTCTATACATTTAAGCATTTGTAGTATTTAGTCACGAGCTTCAGAATTCTTATATTATTATCTTCTGATACTTATTCATGATCCAGGTAGCCACTGCATTTCAAAGTAAAAACCACTATTCTGTAAAAATTTTAAAATAAGAGAGAATCTCTTGAAAAACAATAAGAAAATCACAGTAACGCACCCGAAATAAAGGGTGATAAGGGTTTTTGGGGGAATCGGGCATCTTCACCTCTCCCAGTTTAACATAGTTCCTGCGATTCAAAAATTGCTGGAACAATTCCGAAGAAAAATGTTTGATAATACAGACTTTGTTACTAGCAATTACGTCTTCTTACCTGAACAGAAAATGTTTTTGGGTGATAAATGTTTTGGCAATGATGAAGAGTTTGAAAATACAATGACAACTTCGTTTAATG
This sequence comes from Latrodectus geometricus, assembly GCA_026290005.1. NCBI lineage: Eukaryota > Metazoa > Arthropoda > Arachnida > Araneae > Theridiidae > Latrodectus > Latrodectus geometricus. The sequence goes on from JAPDSC010154288.1 coordinate 12,771, forward strand.
AACTGGCGGGAAAAAAGTATTATAAAGGCTGAATTTCGAGGCCAGATACGAGAAGAGTTTTAATGTAAGAGTTGATTGTGTAGGGAAGAAAATAATGCTTCATGTGTGCAACAGAATTTTTGTTTCCAGTAAAATTTACTTCTTTTATTTTTACCGCAAAATGGTCCATACTTTCAGAATCCTTTTCATGTCTTAAAATAAGCGTATCAGAAAAAACTTAGCATCGGATATAAAATTTAGAAAACTTAATAAGTTGACACAAATAAAAGTTTTTGATAAGTTTAAGACTAATATTTAATATAGAAAATTCATAGTATATAAACTTTATATTCTTACAATATAACAAGTTTTATCTATTTCTTTCAATGTAGCTCCGTAAAAAACATTCAAATACCTGCTTTGTTAAGTAGCTGCGAAGTCAATTAACTTTTTTACGAATTGATAGGTGCGTTATTTTTATTGCAAAATATAACATAGCTTATTTAAAATTACATTTTTTAACATGATAATATATGCTTTCTGCGAAATTAATTTTTCTTAATTAACACACACAAAAGTGCTCACCAAGTTTACGATAAAAATTCAGGTATTTGATAAAAAAAATTATTTTAAACATGTTTAAGAATATAACAAATATTTTCTATTTTTCAACGCAGTATAATAAAAATTTATTCCAACATCTATCTCGGTTAAATTTATAACAGCTTATCCAATTAATTGAATACATTTTTTTAATGGATTAAAATAAACAATTTTTCTTGTAGAACGCATTGGAGATGGTTACTTATAATATCAAATAATTTAATATTTTTAACTCACTGCTTTGCATTTCTGTATAATAGAAGTATTTAACAGTAAGAATATTTCCTTATTAAGATTCAAAAAGTGCGCCAAAAATGAAAGTTCTAAAATATTGATTTAAGTGGCCTACTTATAGGTGCTTTAATATATACTTCCAAAACTTCCTTTTTTTTTACCTTTTGACTTTCCAAAGCATCAGCTAATCTAAGCCTTTTTAAGCTGACAGAGTCTTTTAAAACTTGAAACTTTTCCTCCAGTAGATTGACTTTTGCTTCTATTACATCACCTTTGGCTCTTCTACCTCGTTCTACTACTGAAGAAATTAGAGGTTCTCTTGACAAAATTTCAGTATCTATTGCCTATAGAAGTAGTTCATTTAGAATGTGAACAAAATGTTATTTATTATTTATTACAAAGTATTGAGTTAACAAACGGGCCCTTTCAAACCTGTAATTTCTTTTGCAGAGCTTGTACTGTCATGAGGTCATCATACTGATCCTCTATAACACATAATTTAATATTTTCTTCAATCCATGATAGCTCATCATTGATATCCTTGTCCAATTCGGCAAGCCAAATTGCTCCTTCCAACTGAGTATTTCTTTCATGTAAAGCATTTTCCAATGAGTGAAATCTGTGTTGTAATACAAATTAAACTGATTACATACAAGCTGAATATTTTTTCATGTAAAGCATGTTACATTGAGAGGAATTTGTATAATCTGAATTGTTGAATGCACTCAGGAACTCTGTAAATAGCGCACCAAGAAGGAAGTAAGGAAGGTATAAGAACGAAACTTTAGAAATTAATACAATGAGATTCGATATGCAAATGATCTAAGTTTGATGCCCATGCGCATAACCACACACCCGACAGTGGCAGTGCAATAAGGAAATGGGCCCTATATAAGCCGGCTCAAAATTGAAGAGTCAAAAATGCAACGGTCACATGCCGACGCTAAGAGTACTTTAGTAAACAAAGAATGCCAAGGAGACGTATTAGAAAATATTTAGCTTAATTGAGCCAATTTGAGAGTTGTCTCATCATCGGTTTGAAAACCACAGGCTGGTCGACCTACTGTGTTGCTTATCAGGAAGATCGTTCGGAGGGCGCCGTCAAGACATATTGGCAGCAGTGGACACACGAGATGGTACCCACGAGAGGCATACCGGGTCTGGAGTGACAAGAAAGATGACTAGGGGAGAGGATCGTGCCGCAAGCTTGATAGAGCGAGTCACTACGGGATCGTGGATCCCTTAGTGACTCGTTCTACGAGATACGCAGATGTAGGGGTGGCAGTTGTTCGACAAACCATTTCCAGATGCTTCGCGGAAGCGAATCTGCGATTCAAGCGCTCTTTTTATGTATTACCTTTAACTCCGAAACATCGGTGACTCCGTGTACAAAAGCATCAAGTCCTAGTAACGTGGAGTGCCATAGATTGGCAAAACGTGGTGTTTAGTGATGAATCTTGATTCGTTTTGAGGACAGATGATATCCACGTACGAATGGAGAGATGCCGAGGTAAACAGTACACTTCCACCCACAATGTCGAGTGACACATTGTCCGAACAGCATTTGTAATACTCTGGGTGACATAGCTTATGATAGCTGGTCTTCTCTAGTTGTGGTACATGGAACTTTAACAGGCCAGCATTAAGTGGACGAAATTCTTTTACCACAAGTGGAACCTTTATTAAATAGTCTTCCTGCGGCACTTTTCCAGCAAGATAATTCTCATTCCCATACAAATCGAGTTGATCAATACTTCCTACGTCATGTTCAGCCTTTTCTATAGCCGGCCCACTCCCCTGACTTGTCTCCGATAGAGCATGCTTATGACCAGCTGAAACTCTATATGCCACCGTGGCTCTTTGTGTATGATTTGGAGGTTGCTATTCAAGACTTATGAACACATCTGTCTCAGGACAGCATCAGACGTTTAATCAATTGGATGCCGAACAGCATTAGTAATATTTTGCAGCAGGAGGTAGTCTGACGAACTATTGAGGTTGCACGTATTTGTCTGATTATACACATTTTATTTGTTTCATTGTCTTGAATTTGGGATAAAGTACATCTCCCGTGTGTCTCATTATGTATATTAAATTTCATTTGAATCCCATACTTCTTTCTTGCTAAACTATTTTCAACGTTCCTAAGTGCAAATGAAACTAATAACATACATGTTTCGGATTTTTTAAAGTTAATATGCTTATTTTATATTTTATGTAATTGGTAAGAAATTTTGAATAAAACTTATTAAAAATTTGAAAATATGTGTAAGGCATGACTCTTAAAAATGTAAAATTTTTCTTCAATAAAAAATTATAAGCTTGTATCATTAAATAGTTGTACCACTTAGAAATATTTCAGTTTTTTTTTCATTAGAGAGGTATTTTTTTGTAGTTTAGTGTTATTTTTAAGAGTAAAATTTTTCTAAATGAATCCAGATAATCAATACGTTTTAAAATCTAGTGTCTTAAAATATAGGACAAATATATCTATAAAATAAATAACCTAAATCTATTTATAATTTTCAAAGCAATTTCTTATAACCACTTTTTCCATCTAGTTCAATGAATTCATAGTTGACACCTGACTTAAAGCTAATAGATATAGTCAATTTAATCTTTAACAGGTGAAAACTAATGTCTAGATTTTAGGAAATTTTATCTGCTTATGAACTGAAAAAAACACATTAAATTAAGGGAATTAATCAAAACTAACATTATGTATGTTTATATATACATCTTACCGAAATAAAAAATCCCACAGGATTTTAAGTAGTCCTTCTGACTGAAATTTCAGATTAACCGAGAAAGTATGAATTTTTACAACTTAACACAAAAAAACTACACTTGAAAAATAATTTAAGTTACAAATTCTCAAAACGATGGTGTGCATCAAGAAACGAAGTCTCATTTATGAATTATCGACTAATGTGCTTAATGCTTGAAAACTATCTAGTCACAAATCTATAAAATCACTCGGCTCAAGACTATCAACTCACTATGCTGTAGAAGTCGAAAAGAATAATTTTCAAACATCGAAAAAAAAATAAAGCAAATATCATTATTTAAAAAATACACTACAGGGAAGTAAAAATAAGAGGGAATCAATTGCTGTGACAATATTTCCTCTGTTCGCAGATGTAAGTGAAGCGTTATTTGTCGCTCGCAGTGATTTGGAGGATGACCATTACTCTCTCTGGGTTGCTGAAGCTTTATAGATTGGGGACGTGTCCACGTTAATCTGTGACGTCCAAAGTTCCGTTGGTGTGGCCTTGGATGTGAAGAAGAGAATACCAGCTCAGTTGTAACCTCAACATCTGACCATGATTCAAAATTACGAGACCCTTGTTTAATGGGCGAGTATTCCAAACCCGTTAACCTTAAGGTACAGTCCGGGTTCACCTGCACCAGACCTGCTGTAATCAGAGGTAATGCACAGATAACAATTTTAAAAAGTAGAAAAGAATCAAGCTTTTTCCTTGAAGCAAGAATTTCTGAAGGAAGAGAGAGAAGGATAGATCATTTAAATTAATTACATCGTTCCAAAAAATTTTTTACTGTGTGGCTGCTTTTAATTTAATTTCCAAGAAACAGAATAAGGATTCATAAAGGTTAAGGAAAGCTTAAGCAAATAAAAATTGCAATGCTGATTAAAAATTAGAAAAACTATATTTTTAATTATTATGAGGAAAAATATTAATTGTTTCTATCTTCAGTATTTCTGCATGTAAGAAATATAAAAACTACACATGCAAAATAAAATTAAACTCAAAACTATAAAATTACAAACTAAGTAAAATTATACTATAGGTACAAAACTAATAATTCCTTAATCTATTTCTTAATGTTTTATGTGGTGATGTATATTTTATTTTTGAACATGTCAACACTCTAAAAAGTTCGGAAAAACAATAAATACATTTTTTCTCCAATAATTTACATTTTAAATTACTCTTACAAAATATATTTATTCTGAAAGCTTTAAAATAATTACATTTTAAAAATAAATATAAAATTTTTACAGAAGAGCAAGCTCAATATATAGCATTGATTTTATTAAAGTAGGACAATAAAAATCTATATTAATATTAGTATTTTAAAAATAAACATATTGACCTTTTAACTGTATTGTTAAACTCAGCAATTATCTTGTCCTTTGAAAAGTGGTTTGCTTGCTGAAATTCATCGGCAACATCACTTAAAAGACGTAATGTCTCAGCATTTTCCTCAGACTCTTTTTGTAATTCCTAAGAATATAAAATTTACTAATTACCTAAGAATATAAAATAAAAATTAGGTGCTTCCCATAGGTATACAACGCAATCCAATAAAATTAAAATCCATCTATAATTAATTTGAAAAGGAAAAGCATCAAATTTTTATTAAATAAAAACTGTTTTCAAAAAATAATTTGCTACTTATTCTTAAAATAATCAACATAAAGATAGCTTTGTTATTAAAATACTTTGTAATCGAAATAACGCATATTTTAAACTTGTAGCTTTTTCTTCTTTCATTTCATCGAAGAATGTATATTTGAAAGCATATTTGCACAATTATCTCTTATTCTGTGCGCTGTGTGTGGAATGATTGATTATAACACACACAAATGCATACAAAGTACTACATACTGCATCAGTTACTTTGTGATTTCCTTTTTTTTGTTAAAATATTACATTTTATTAAAACATAAGTATTAAATAACAGCAAGTTCAACATGTTAAAGTTTATATATATATATATATATATATATATATATATATATATATATAAATTTATCAACTTTTAGAATACTAAATTTATATTTTTTATGATAAAAGGTAATTGAATGAAATAATTTTATGGTAAACTTAAATATCAATGATGTTTTATTCTTTTTTGTCAATAGCCCAAGCTTAGCTTGCTGCACAGTATACCTCCAGACGGCTCTGTCCCTGACTTTGATTTTCCAGTTGGCAATCCTTAAGGTTTTAAGATTATACAGAGACATTTTCCTTGGCCTATTGCACATGGTCTTCAAATGCAATATCTTAACCATTCGGTTATGAGATGTTATTATATTAGGTAAAGTGTCCTTCTTTCAAAACAGTGATAGCCTTATGAATGAGACTTTTAAATCACTGCGATTCATATTAAAATTACCTAAGGATATCATGGAACTTACTTGCTTTTAAGTAAAAGTCAATGAATAATATTCATTGTTATAAAGTTTTCCTAAATGTTTACATGATAACATTCTTATGGCTGATGTTAATTATAAAAATGGTGAATTAAACATTTTTCCACTTTGAAATTACTTCAAGAACTTTTAAAATTTCATAAATTCTAAGACTTTAAGAACTAAAATCCTTAATTATCAACAACTTACCAGTGTTTTATTCAGTTCTTGTTGGAGGGAATCTGTATTTGGCTCGTAGTCTTCAAATTGTATTTGAGCTTCAGCTTCTTCCATCCAAGAATTTATGTCTTCCAATTTGCGAGTGAATTGCAATGCCTAAATAACAAACCATAATATTTGTTTACATTTAAATGAAACACACGTAAATAGAACTGTATCAAGATAATTCAATGCATAAGGCTTACGCTTGAAGCTTCTAATAAACGCTCTTTCTTGGTATTAGTTGCGTTCATCAATTTTTCCCATTGATCTTCTACATTTTCAACATGCTGCCTTATTTCTGTGGAAGCGAAATGGTTCTCTTGTAGCAGAATTTCCGCTTGTTTGGTAAATTCCACGACACGACTATGATTCGCCATTATTTCAGCTTCAAAAGCCATGTGCTTCTGTGTTTTGCTCAATAGATTAGTTAGATCTCGATAAGATTCGTCAGACGCTACTCTGATCTTTTCATCCATCCAATGAGATATCTGTTTAGAATACAAAAATAAGCAATTTTGTTACTTGCTTCATCGTATAATTTAATTGCTTTTTGAATCAAAGAAATTTAAAATAATGTTTTACATTATTAATATTTACAAATTTTTAAATGCTTAAAATATTAATTAATTGAATCAAATTCGATATTAATGAAATGGAGTACTATATTTTTGAATACATAAAACACACAAAAAAACTATGCCTATTAAAATACCAGCTGGCCTAGTCACTCTAGCTTTCAGAAGAACATAGCTTTCGTGGAAAAAATTGAGAGTTGGAAAACTAAAGTTATTTTACTAACTACTTAGCTTCATTCAAAACGCTTTTTACACAACAAAATAGGGTTTTAGGAGTAGATCAGCTAAAAAACATGAATTGTGGTGTAAAACATGAAGTGTTGAAACTAAAAAGCATAAAATGCTGAAAGCTTGAAAATTCCCTTTCGTTATGAAGTTATTAAATATGGAAGTGAGGAATCCTTTTATCCATGTTCCAAGTTTCAATGCATTTCCTACCACCGGTATGCATTCGAAAAAGCATAAACATGTCCGCTGAGATCAATAAAACAATACTTTTTCAAAAAACGAAAATAAATCGTCAATAACATATACATACTTACATTAGTTTGGGGAAAAAGAAATCCATTATTTTTACGTGAACTTTGTGTAACTTCTTTTGAATTCACTTTGTAAAAAAGTTTAAAACAGCTTTCATGTAGATTTTTAGGTCTTGTGCGAAGCTACGACTGCTGACATGCTGTCAAGTTTGATAATTTTTGATATTTTATAGACATTCTCGATGATGATGTATCCCTGCGAGGTGCATCTTTAGCATCCAAATACCCAAACGGAATCAACAAAACCAAAATTATGCGTAACTGGTTGTTACAGTCATATATAGGACGATAAATACCTTTCACAATTTTAGCCACCTGGTTAGCATTTTCGCCATTCTAAAAGAAAAACTGAAATGTATCGAATTTTCTGTTTGTTGTCTTCTATTTTTAAAACCTTGTACTCATAACTGAATTAATCAAACAAAAAACCGCAAGAGAATATTTTAGTGTCAAATGTCACCTATCCAATGAGCATAAATTTGAAATTGTTTGATAGATACCTCACGAGATAGCGATTACTACAGACGTCTACCGAAAAAATAATGGATAACTTTTTCCCCAAACTAATATATATATATATATATATATATATATATATATATATATATAT